>JAGFZM010001465.1:240877-287464 GCA_017657215.1 Limnothrissa miodon
CTCTCATTTTCAAAAATCGAAAAGGGGCGCATATCAATTGCCATAACTACGATTAGCAATTTTTGTGCTCGCTCTGAATTGGCTGGAAACTTTGCTTCTAATAAGTTATGGTAGTGTAGCTGGTGCTATTGGGTTGTAAGCTAAATTGATTTCAGGATGGTGCGGTAGAATGTGCATCCGCATGTTTGTTCGTTTTGCTGGTCACTTCTTAAAACACTTACAGCAAATTGTGTGGGTTTTGTCGAATACATGGGTGCCGTCCATGTTTTCCAGTGGGTAGCAAAAATGTTGCCTTACTGTTGACTTGAATGCATAGAGAGGTGTCTACAATCTCTGTGTTAGTTGCCGTTTCCTCACATCCTTTACTAGCCCAACTTTTGTAGATGGGCGTCACATGACGCGTAATTGCAGGCTTAACTATTTTCATGTTGAAGGTCTATTATAATTGTAACTTCAAATAATGCTAATAATGTAAAGATGTGGTAGCATTGGATCTGAACGGGAAGGATAACTAGTTTGAAGGGGTGTGTCGTGATTCTGCCTTCTCACAACGTGATACAAGTTTGTGGTTCTGAGTTTCGCGATTTCGGTTTCATATAGCATATTGTTACAGCCCTACTAACACAGTTAAGTTGTTTTGGTTTTGGTTATATTAGCTAAATACTTATCTTTGGTTCGGATTGTATTTTGACTGGGGGTTGCGTTGCGTTCTCAATTACTGGATCTGCCACTCTTACTTTAGGTGACGTTATTTAGCCAAATGATGATAATGATGGTTGATAAATGAAACTTTTGATGAGAAATGCGACACGGACAAGTTACGTAGGCCTACTGCACAAAGACCCAGGCTTAAATATTCAAGACTTTTACAAGTCTTTTTAAGGTATTATTTCCAAATTCATAAATTCAATGCTTTTAAGACTTTTTAAGACCCACGGGAACCCTGTGAACAATGCTTAAATGAACAGAGGAAATCATTTAAGACTTGGGTCAATTAAATTTTAGACCTAGACCTTCATTTTTTTTTTAGACTTTTTAAGGCCTTAAATTTCACTTTTTGAATTTTAGACTTTTTAAGACCCCGCGGGAACCCTGAGCAGGATCTTCAGATAGACACAAACAATTTCCACCCACCTCTCCCTCTGCTGCACTGCTGGAGGTCATCTTGCTGATGCTGAAAGATCTCTTTTTCAGCTGAGTATTAAACACACGCAGCACTCTAAATAAAGGGATGGATGGATAAAATCATACATTCCATAAATATAATGTTGTTCACTTATCATGCTGTATTTTACAGTACATACATTTTTTCTTCCTAAATATAAATAACCTTTGTTATACAGGGTTTTTGCAGATTTTGACAACTTAAACTTAAGACCTTTTTCAGTCACGAGTAGACTAGATAGCTACTTATTAGTTTGAATTATTGTTTACAATGTCAATAAGATTATAGGACAGTTTTTTTAATACTTTCAACAATTTTGCTTCAGACCAAAGAGTTACAAAGAAAAATAAAAACTAAAGGGTCTACTTCATATGCATTTGCCTACCTGTCACAACTCAATGTGCATATGTACTGTCCCAAAGGATCCCAGGTCACACCTTGCACATAGCTTTTGTGGTCATTGAAGATGCACAACTTCTGACCTGCAAATAAGCTTCAATCAATTTAAATGTATAACACTGGCAATGCAGAAATTGTAGGTTTTTAGACAACAGAAAATGCCACTGGTATCTGCAAACTGTATTCTATATTAAGCAGCAGAGATATATACCCTTGGTCACGTCCCACATGATGGCAGTATTGTCCACAGAACCAGACACCAGAGAGTTTCCATCATTAGTCCAAGATATGTCATAAACATCCTCAATATGACCCCTACAACAGAGAGGGGGGAAAAAAAAACACAGACATAAGCCAGGCGACAAGTGTATCACTGGTGTGTGGTGTGGGTTGCAATGGATGGGAACTACAGTCATTTCAATGTTTAACTACATAATACAAAATAGTAAATATTTCCAGAGAATTTTATTAAAGCAAATTGGCTCACCTCAGGGTCTTTAGAACATTCCAGTTCTCTTTGTTGAGCTTTACATCGTCGTCATCATGGAATGCTGATGTCTGTTCAGTCTCCTTGCTGTCATTCAACTTCCACAGCAGAATGACTCCATCTGGGAAACAAACACAAACAGGTACAGTTATAAAACTTGATGCAATGAAGAAAAACATCACTGCATAACACAACTTTTAACATACTCAGAGGTTTCCTCAGATATGAACCAGACTAAACACTAGCAAACTGATTTTTCCTTCAGCATGTCGGTCTATTTCTAAATCACCAAATACGAAGAAACCAACCACAACCACTTCTATGCCACCGGGTGGGATTTTATGATGATTCAAATTAAATGGTGTTAACATTATCTATAGTTCTTTTGACTAAAGAAAAGAAAATAGAACCGTTGTTTATACACAAGATGTGTGTGTGCCTCTATCAAATAGTCTAGTAAGGGCGTTAAGGTTCAATTTAACTTCAAATTTATCTGAAAGAGAGGGACAATACAAGTGTGATCACTGACAAAATAACATCACAAACCCACCGTCTCCTCCAGACGCAAGCAGCTCTTTAGTGGGGCAGAAGCGGACCACGTTCACAGCTTTTGTATGGCGAGACAAATTGGAGAGGAACTCCACAATGGCCTTCCCATCTGGACCTTTGTCTACTCGCCATATCTGCAACACAGGAAAAGGCCAAAGGAGACATGTTTGATAAACCTAAAGGTAAGGGCAAGTCTAGCTGAGCCCATGCTAACGGTATACTGGATCACATACAGTGATAACTGCCTGATGAACTAAGAGAGCATCGAACAGGACGTTCAACAAATATAAAATTAATATATTATATACTGTCTATCTATAACTCATATCCTTTAATTACTGTACTTCAAGGATGGCAAAATGCTTTAAAGGTTATTACTGTTATTAAGGATATTATTGTTATGAACATAATGCCCATTTAATGTATAAACATGCAATTTCTTTTTGCCCCATCTAGAGTCATCCTTACCCGAACAGTAGAGTCCACCCCAGCAGTGGCCAACCGGTCTATCCTGGATTCACGGTTCCTCTGGAAATCTAAGCTGTACACGGGCTCCTTATTGTGCCAGGCTATCTCGCATGTTATCACCTTCATAGTGTCTGATTAATTAAGAAACGATTAATTCCTTAAAAACTTGAAAGGTGACAAACTAAAAATAAAACACTACCAATTCAGTATTGGACATATTGCTCACACAAGGTAACTGGAATTCATAACTTTAAATAGACCCATCAAAAGAGAATACAGCATTCGTACAACAGTTCGTGCAACGGTTGACGAATAATTGCGATATTACTAATACTGTAGCTTAGAAGTACGTGAGATTTCACATTAACGTTACGTGTAAGCGACACTAACCGTTATGTCCTGTATGTTAACGTTTTAACAAAAAACCCACTAATTAGAACACGAAATGAAACGCCAAGCTACTGCAACCCAACACTATACATCTGCTCAAATTGTAACACAAGCTAATGACTATCAAAAGAAAATCCACCCTTGAACGAGCATCTTGACTTTTATGTGAATTCAACTGGCTCTAACATTAAACATTGAGTCATTTGAAAGCATCTATCGACAGTTTAACAACTAGCTGGGCTGATTAGAAAGTAGAAAGTGTTAGCTAGCTAACTCCATTAACGCATACATTGGTGACTTCAGAACTATTTACAGCGAAATTCGGTATCAATTCAAAGACAGTCTTATTAAATAACCTACCACGTGAATTATTGAAAAATACGCACAGCACTTGTCACATATATTAGTCCGTGCTAACGTTATCTGTACCCAAATGTTCACAATGCTGCCAAGGCTGACCCAGCTAATACGTTTCCCGCGTTGATTTTCATTCGCGGTCAAAACAGAAGTGTCATTGGAGGGCTACGTCACATCTGGTAATTGAGCCAGTCCTAGCTGCGCGAATACAGCGCAGAACGACAGACAAATACCTCTTTACTCTTTCAGCAAACCAATTAACAAAAAACATTGACATGCTCTTTAAACGTTATATAACTTTACATCTTGCACCATATTTTATTATTGATGAAAAGTAGTCGTGGAAACATATTCTGAAAAATCTTTTATACAGTCAAAAGGCCATTTGTACAGTCAAAAGGCAAAACAATAAAAAAAAATATTTACAAAGAAAATCAAAGAACAGATAGCTGGCAACAATGGACATATCAGGAGCCTATACAAGAAAAGCACTCAAAGAGTGTGTATATATCCACACAATAAAATTATGGAGATACTGAATTTGTTCATGGCAAAATGGAACTGCATGTGAACATCAAAGACAAATAGGGTGATGACAAAGACCCTAACTTAAGAGATGTGATTATTTTTTTCTCCAATTATTGTGTATTTTCCACTGTCTCCTGTTTTACCTCAAACTTAAACTCCATAAAGCAAACAAGGATTATAAAACAAAACAAGAACTTGAAAACACAGCAAGGCACATATCCCTTACATAATTGTGTTTGAAAAAGAAGAAGGTAAAAATATGTTTTTATACCCAATATTACTAACTACTTGAAACATGAAGTAGTCTTTTCAGTGGAACAAACAAACAAAAAACACTGAAAAGAACAAAAAACATTGAGACAATAATATGTTCACAATGTAGACATTAGCTGTGCACAATCTGATTGAAATCAGATTGAAATAAAGAATAAAATACAGAATTGGCTCTTATCAACATTGTCCACTGAGTCAGAGATTTTTTTTAAAGTAAAGTATTAAAAACTATAGTCAGTGCAAGTTCAATATTAACGTATAACAACCCAATCGGTAGCATTACAAAAATAAAATTATGATTAAAACTATTCACAGTATTGGCAGGGTACATTCAATATTATTTTTGCCTTTTCAGTTATAAAAGGAAGCATATTCTTTCAAGAGGTTTTAAAAATATTAGTTTATGTTTAGACTACGTGGCATCAATCCCATTTTCGCTCTGTGAGATTTCTTGAAGAACTTGGTCTAAAATTTCATCAATGACTGGGCACTCATAGTTCACTTGGTTAAGGTCAAGGGCAGGCACAAATGTTACAAGGAGGCGGCCCACACTGCGCCGTAGTTCACTCAGCCTAAAAAAGAAAACAGACACAGATTAATAGATTGTCAATATCATAAAGACTAGAATGACAGCTCATGTATCTGGTAGTCTACATCCATTTTTGTCATTTTTAAATCTCAATCGAACACATCCATCCTCTGACCCAAACATCCTTAACTCCCATACTAACTTCCCATACAATCAAATGCACTCATGCCAAATTTAAATACTTTACATATTCCAAGTTTTTTAAACAATCTGAATAAAAACAAGAAACAATGTAAAAATCAAACATGTGGGGTGCCTAATTTTTGCTCAGTACTGTATACAGTAAAAGGCAATCTTGGATAAAATATTTACTTTACTCACAACAAATACACAAACTACCGGCATGATAAAAACAGTACAAGAACACAGAATCAGTGATGTTTTATAAGGTTATGGAAACTGATGACATGCCTGTGTTTTTCTTCTTTAAGTTGTCGGCTGGGAGTACCCTGTGATGGACCATTTGCTTGAGCCCTTCTCTCTTCCTGGGTCTCCACCACCAACACCTCTTCAACGTCATCCAGCTGCTCCTCTCTAGAGCCGTTAACCTGGGCTTGATGGCTTGCCAAAGACCCACTGGCCACCTCCATTCCTGACTCCTTTTGGCCTGAGGGGACGGGTGCACTTGGGCCCTCAGATGCTTCAGCTTGATTGTTCCCAGTTTTTTTCAGCACCTCCAGTTCTTTTTGCAGCTGCTCCATACGGGAGGCCAAGTCTGTTCTTTCCCCCTCCAGGCTGGCCAGCTGCATCAGAAAAAAAAGACCATGGTCAGTCACGGGAGAAAGTGTAACTACAACAGATGTGCTAGTCCACTGTTAAATCTTAATTTATCTGCCTTAACAACGGGATTCTCTTCTCTGATGGGGTGGCCATTAATTCCATATAACATGCTATCTTTGAAGTAGTTCCAAAAAAATAATCATCGTTCCATATCAATGCGCTTTTAAATGGTAACCATGTCAACAGTAGTAAACTAATTAATGTATTAACTGTACCCTAACTTTGTAATGGTAGAATGCAGTACTTGTAGACTAATACGTATTTTTTTTATTTTTAAGTCTAATGAAATATTCTAAAATCATATTCTAAATAAATGGGAGTTAAATGAATGGCAGATAAGAGGGATAATGACCTTCGAGGTGACCAGTTCGACGGAAATAATGTCTCGGCGGAAGCAACTCTAAGCATCCACCTCGCCATTACTTCCGTCAAACTGGTCACCTCATTGGCCGTTATCCCTTAAGTATTGGGGCCAAAGAAAGACAAACTTAGTTCTAACCGTAGGAACAGGGATCTGCATGCAGCTCTGCTCTGCACATTCATTTATCATTTTTTCCGTTCTAGAAGCTTTCCCATTCTCACCTTGGTTTTCATTTCATCCCGCTCAGCGTTACACTGGTCCAACTCCCTGAGTAAGAAATCCACCTGCAGGGCCAGTTCATCGTCCACCACGTTGATCTGCGATGAACACGCTCCTTCGTTCCCTTTCTGCTCTTTCTGTGGGGATCTGCTGCTGCTCCCTTTGCTTTTCTCTCCCCATTGTCTCTTTTCCTCCACCAGCGCGTCCCTTTCTTTCTGAAGCTGCTCTATTTGTTGTCTGAGACTTTTGTGCTCCCCTTTAACTTCTGCATCATCTGTCTGGCTTGCCTGGTGGTTCTGTTCTTTCTTGACCGAACTCTGGGTGAGCTCCAGAACGTTCTGCTCCAGGTCCTCAACCTTCACGATGAGCTGATGCACTTCGGTCTGGTAGGCGTCTCTCTCCATGGCCGTCTTATCCATCAGCTCCATCAGCTGATCCTGCTGATTCTGCGCCTCAATGAGGGAGACGTTACCGGTGGGGGTTTGCTCAGGCAGAGGCGCCACGGGCACATTCCCCCCATCTTCATCTGGCGGTGGCAGAGTCTCTTGCGCTTCTGATGACTCCGTTCTACCCCCCGCACCCAACTCAGGTTCTCTCGTCTCGTTCCCTGGCAGACTTGTTGAGCAGCCCTCCTCAGCAGCTGCGTCCACTGCAGGGGCTGCCTTTTTAACGTCCACTTCTGCCGCCGCTCCTTCTCTTGCGACTGATGACGTGCTCGCCTCCATCCTCTCCACCTCCGTGTCCTTCGCTCCATTTCCCTCCTGGTGATGTGCTGCGTTTTTTATCTCCTCTTTCTCCTCTTTAATGACCACACTGGGTTCCGTCTGGGTGGTGGTGCTGACCTGCACCTGCTCTGGGCTCGAGGGCTCACAAAGTGGAGTCCCTGCAGCTGATGGCGTTGCCACAGGCTCGGGCACCTCTGAGGCAGCATCATCGGAACACTCCATGAAAAACCCGGGCACCTCGCTGGTCCGCCGCTCTCTCTTCACTCGGGTGATGTCAAAGGTCGGCGCCTTGGGTTTGGGGGTGCTCTTGGTTTCATCAATGACAATGTCGTCGTCGTCGTCGTTGTCGTCATCTTCGTCGTCATCGGGGATGACCACTGTGGGCGCTGGGCATGCTGCGGCGGGAGACGATGCCGTGGCGGCATCAGACCCTGGAGATTGGCAACCCCGCTTTCCCATTGTGCTGTCAAACGAGCTTCGCTTCCTCTTCATTCTAGGAGTATGTAAATAGTTTAATAGCTCACATCACAGACAACATATCTACATTTTAATAGCTCACATCACAGACAACATATCTACATTTTAATAGCTCACATCACAGACAACATATCTAGATTTTAATGCAAGCAGTTTAATAGATTAGCTTAGATGGAGATTATCTTAAAGGGATAGTTCGGTTTTTAACACATTAAGCCCCTTTCACAGGTTGTCTAAAATGCAATAAAGTGGTTGACATCGAAATTTTGACGATTGCTTCTGTCTCGGCTATTTGGAAAATGTAGAATCGCCTCTGCTTCCCTTCAAAATGGCTAGCAATGGGCATGTGTTGTTTCTATCCTTAAAACACTGGTTTTAAAAAAAGTGCTACTCACCAAGTGGTTAGTGGTGCTCAATGATGTTCCTAAACATGTATCGTAGCGAAATAAAGCTTCTGTCATGTTTTACCTGGCACTTTGTTTATATGAAGGAGCAAATAGATCCCTTTGGGACTTACAAAATGGCAAATAAAACATGACAGAAACTGTATTTTGCTACGATACTTGGGTTGGAACATCAGCAAGCGCCACTAATCACTCCATGAGTAGCACTTTTTTAAAACCAGTGTTTTAAGGATAGAAACAACACATGCCCATTGCTAGCCATTTTAAAGGCAGGCAGAGGCGATTCTATATTTCCAAAATAGCCGAGACAGGAGCAATCATAAAGATTTTGGTGTCAACCACTTTATTTAATTTTAGACAACCTGTGAAAAGGGTCTCAATGTGTTAAAAACCGAACTATCCCTTTAAGAAGCATATTGTTTAAGACTTCGTATAGCTAAAGACATGGCAATGTTTTGATATGTCTGAGTGGATAATTACAGTTTCATTCATGTGACAAACATGTATTAACTTGCTTACTCAAATTAGTTCTGGGAAAGAGATCACTTTAAATAGTAAACCACATTTAGAATGGTCTCTTAAGCAAATGCTTAGTTCCGTAAAAATGAAGAATGAACATTTTTGTCAGTTGCCAGCAGTTAAAACCATTTGGCTATGGAGTATAACAGTGTTGTGTTGTGCACCTGGATGGTGTCGAGAGGGAGCAGACATTAGTAATGATGGGCATGCCCTCAGAGGACGGGCTGAGGCCTGTCAAAACAGAAACGGGTTTCATCAAACACAGTACATAGGAAGATGCTTTCCTTTATTATCAATTAGCAATCATGTACAGCATGCAACAGCCTTCACTCACCTGTTTGTCTGAGAGAACTGGAACTGTGAGGGGCTGCAGCCATAGCACTCGTCTGTGCCGGCGAAGATAGCCTGCCAGGCAACACTCTCTATGGAGCGAGACACACACACACACACACACACACACAGAGCAAAGACAAGCATTTAAGGGGAGGTGAATAATAACTCAAGGTATACCGTACATATACATAGTTGAACAGCATAGCACCCTACTAAAAAGAATCAGCTTTGTGATCGAAACTCCCTTGAACTGGGTTAACATTCATACCATCCAATAATCAAGTTTCCATGTGCATCAAGAGATTCCATGTGCATTCACAACTGTTTGGCTAAATATAGATACCTATGTTTACTTTATATACTTTCTGATATTATTTGGCTGTTCGCAACCACCCACCGACTGCCTGAGCTGTTGCTTCAGAGACTCGTGCTTCCGCCTCAGCTCCTCGTTCTGCTCCTTCAGCCACGCCACTCTCGCCATTTCCTCCTTCTTCCTCGATTCCTCTATCTGACCAAAGGAGACACATTACATAATGTTACATAACATCACATACGTACATTATAAATATACATGCATACTAACATACATACATCACAGGGCACACACATACACATACACAGTATTACATTTAAACCCACTATGTGTAAGTTTTATTTTTTTCGTATGAGAATTTCTCCCATCTATTGGCGAAGTGGTATACTGCACACGTTTGAATAAAATGTATTAGCCCTCCCCTTCCCACGGTCCTCATTTCCCATGGTCTTCATTTTGAAAATGGCGGCGCAAAATGGATATTCTCATTTGGTACCCAACCACATCTACATATAAATGGAAATTACCAAGCTTACGGGAACACTACAATTTATTCATGGAGGTAATTACCATCGTTTTACATTATATTTTTAAAATAAAAAATATATTTTTAATAAAAGACGAAGAGTGATTTATCTTTTTTGTGTTCATTCTATAATAGGAAGTATGAACAACAGAAAAAAAGAGTCAAGAATGTGTGTAATACCTGTCGTCTCTGCCTCTCCAGTTGCATCTTGTTGTTGCGCTCACTGTGTGACAGAAAAATAAGAGTTAGAGTTGAGATCTTCCGTCTACCAACTTTGCTGCCATGCAAGATGAGTTGATTAAAAGACGTATAGGCTAAAGGCTAAATTATAGGATATATTTAAATAGGCTAAACTTACATTTTTTACATTTTACTTTTGGCCACGTTTATGACACATGAAATGCAGAAATGCAGATTCCCATCGTCAGTGATCAGCTAAACATCACTCTAAAACTTCGGAGTAGATTCAATGAACACACCCTAAACCATTTTTTAAAAACAAATCCTCTAAAATTGAGACCTATTTAGAAACCACTTGCATAGGTTAGAAACCAACAAAGGGGTACTGAACGGCAGAACATCAAAGTTTTCCTGTGAATTCTCTCTTCTTCAGCACTCAATGCAAAATATTACATGAAGTTCACATTAACATTTATGCATTTAACAGACGCCCTTATCCAAGGCGACTTACATTTTGTCAGCTATCTATTACTTCAGGGACAGTCTCCCCTAGAAAGACTTAGGGCTAAGTGCCTTGCTCAAGGGCACAACAGTGGCAGCCAGGATATGAACCCACAATTTCTAGGCTACTAGCATGCTAGCCCAGTTCCTTATCCCCTATGCCACCACCGGCATACAACTTGATCTGACAGAGGAGCAGACAGACAGAGGAGCTGTAGTAGTGAATGAATAGACAGAGGAAATATGTGGTAGCAGTAAGTGCATACGCACACATAAAGTGGAGCAAGTTGCCTACAGTCTATTCTATTTTTTTCCCAATACAGCCCCACACACCAATACTGAATTTCTAACATTGACGCAGCTGCATTACGATTCAAGTCTGCAGCAAGTAATGACAGACATTTTCTATTTCTGTATGTACAAACATCTGCTTTCAGGAGATTAGCTTAAGAAGCATATTTCAATGGCATGACACTGAATCCTAAATAATAAGGTCTGGCAATGTTTTTGATATGTCTAAGGATAATTACGCTTTCATCCATGTGACAAATATGTACAAACTTGTGTACTCAAATGGATACGTATGTACAAACTTGTGTACTCAAATGGATACGTATATGATCGTTAAGCAAAAGGTGACTTACTGTTGTTTGTAGGTTTTTGCATAGGTAGCCTCATCATCTGAATCAGCTTGTTCTTGTGGTACCTGACAACTCCTGAAAAGACAATAGAGTAGGGAGCAGCTGGTAAAGCATATCCTTACTGCTTTCACTGCTTTGACCAAGACCATCAATATAATTTCACCAGACTCAGATACTGCCACTGTTTCCCGAAGTCGAGGAAGCATTCTTAACGGATGCTTTTTCGAGGATTCCATGTCTTTGGGCCTCGCCAAGTACTGTTCTAATGTCATGGATACTTCAAAATTCCATGAAGTACTGTACGGAGGCCTACTAAAAGGCTACACTGATGGATCCTCTGCATCCTTACAACACCCACAATCCTCCATTTTTCTTGACCGGTGGGCAAAAATTAAACCAAAGATTCTGGAGTGCTCTGCTCTATAATCTTTGATTTAAAACACCCTCACAAGCCTGTTCCATTGTACGGGATTTGAATGCTACTAAGGTATGAAGCCTCGTTTCCATAATGTACGGCTTCCAGGGTGAGTCTTCTAACAAGGAAGCATTCTTGACATTCTTGAGAAACAGTGTGCATCAGACATCTTCACAAGTTTTCAGGCAGAGGCAATAAATAGTAACACCGAGGAGTCCGGGTGGGTTTGTGTCATCGGGTTCCCCACTCACAAAATGTCTCATTTAATCAGAAAGTCAAAAGTTAATACAAGTTTGTTGAGACAATATAATGTTCGCGCTGTTGTACTTGTTATACATTCCTCATCAATCGCTTTCTTTTAATATTACATGGTACGTCAGACTAGGACTAAAGGGCAAACTGGTACCTGCCAGTGGCATTTACTTTGCACTGGCACCTCTCCTTTTTTTCCCCCAAGTGTATACGGTAATGCAGGGTTGGTGTCCATCTGGTGCCATCACCACTAGCTTCTTAATGATTTAGCTTACACTAAGCATGCCAAGTAATATGTCTATTATCAATACAGTAAAACATACCATATTCAAAAATATTTTTATATTTATAATAATAAAAAGCTGTATTGATCATAAAATATACATTTTTCTTATGCTGTTGGACGAACAATTTATGGGATGCATGGTGTGACGTTTGGTGGCTCACTTAACGCATTTGACTCCCTCCCACAACTATTAAAACAACCATCACCTGTACTGAGGGTCTGGATTCATGAGGCAGTACCACTGCTCTGGGAGCCTGTCTGGATCAATGCCGTCTGGGAGCTTCCTCCACTGCAGGCACCGGTCACACTGGACCCAGTTCTGATCTGGTCGTTTTCTATGAGACAACACAGAACAGATGAAGCAGAAATTATGGATATATTCAAACATTTGAATGACCATTTATGACTACAGCCTGCAAAGGCTGTGTGAGTGAGATACGGTCCCATTACTCAACATTACTACCATTTCTCATCCCATTACTCATTACTAAATTCAACCTCAGCCAATTACATTTTTGGTCTGTATTCTTCTGCAAAGTCTTAAACTTACAGGGTGTCTTCTAAAGGAATTGAGCAGTTAGGATCTTCTTGGTCCCTCTTGTAGCGAATTTCATTCCAGTACTCCTCAAGTTTCAGTGCGACACTGTTGATGGTTTTCCTACAAAATGATTTGCCCAACCCCCGAAAATACGATGAGAATGCCCATCTTATAAGCGGACACAAATATTTACAAAAGTGTTATTGTTAAAGCAAAACATTGGAGTAATTCCAGTCATACCCCTATTGTACGAGCTTGCCGACTTGTCGGCCTTTGGAAGGATAATGAAAGAATTTGCAGTAACGTAGACGTAATCATACACGTTAACAGACAACTGGTAACTAAATCCAATTGAATGGTACTATGAGTAACAACAAGTACAGTGAGCTCATGGTATTACTGAGAGTACACTGCATGCTCAATATTCCGTCTACATACATTAATTCCTATCAATCGCATTCAGCAAACTTATCCAACAGGTCTATAAAAGGAATTACTCTGAACTATAGTTTTAAAAGATTAACAGTAATGCTGATTCTCACCTGTATTCGTCAGTGTAGTCAAAATCCTGTTTGTTGTGAGTTGGTTTGAGAAAGTTGCACTCCACAACGCCTATGACACCTACCCCCTTGTTGTTGGCCTTGGAGACAAATAAAGGGATATTTTTGTTTTGTTTTTAAATAAAGTCAATAGTTTTGGCTGAGCATAGACATAGCATTGAAAGGCAGTAAACACCCACCTTGAGTTGGCAGCCAACACGCTCATATGCCTTAATCAGTCTGTTTTTATGGTACATCATTATGCCATAGTGATCTTTGCTTTTAGTGTTGTAGCCAAAAGTTATTCCAACTCGTGCATTCTGTGCTTGGAGTTAAGGAATATTAAGAACTAATGCAATTCATTACCATAATGTGGGAAGAAATTTGAACCAAAAGCAGAAGTAAGCCAGAGTAGTGCTATTGCTATATATTGCTATATGCTAGTTCCTTATAAATTAAGGTCAACCTCTGAGGAGTACCAGAGAATTGGTTCTCAATGGATATGGCCTTGTGGTCACGGTCAATACATTTGAGTAATTGTTGGGGTTGTGAGAGGATTGAAATACCATAGATGTCAGTCCTCACAAGTGGGTGTAAAAAGTTTTGTCTCTGCATAGTAACTTTGGACAACGCCTGTTAACGAGATAGCATAAGTCCCTGGTATATCATGAATAAACCTCTCTGAGATTTTAATCATTCAGCCTGAATACTTGTTGAGTGACTCCCAAAATGTCACAATAACTACTACCCAGAAATGTTAACAAAGGAAACTGAAATTGCCACGTTATATGATCACAGAATTTAAATCCATGCCTCTCCTCCACTGCCACTATTGTGCCATCTCCCTCCTAAACGGAAGTTGAGCCAGCCACCTCCACCCAGATCATCATCATTCAATCTCATTATTACATGGACCCTTCCCACCTCCACACTGAAACTACATAGTACCTGCACTATTATTATTCTTATTCTTATCTATCCTGCACTGTCCGTCCAGGCCCAGGGAACTGTATTCCTTGTATATGTGAGTATACTTGGCCAATAAAACAGATTCTGATTCTCATCATCAGCGTTTCACACTATTTCAGATTCTGTGAAATCATTGAAACCATTAAAGCAACACGCCACCGTACTTCAGTATTGGAATATGTTCTTCCCCCAACTTAGACGAGTTGATACATACCTGTTTTGTCTCTGTGTGTGCAAAGAAAGTGGAAGAAAGTAGCATTGCGCACCAGAACGATTGCACAGAGACAATGTCTAAGTTAGGGGAAGAACATATTTCAATACTGAAGTATGGTGGTGTGTTGCTTTAACATCAAATAAAACTAACTACAACCATTGGTATTGCACATTTTTGAAAACACAATGAGCAATAGTTTAAAAGATACATGGAAGTTGGGCCTGTATCCGTCTTTCCGACTGTAGGCCAGGTTCTTGGACACAAGCTGGGTCTTAACTTTCTGTCCCCTGACGATGATCTGCATCCTTGGCTTTAGGTACAATATGCTACAATAGGCCTGAAAAAGGAAAAAAAAAAAACATTACACAAATCAAAATAGTGAAAAAATAGAACTACTTTGTTTCAGTAGAATGTGGGGCATAGATTATAGAGAGACGTAAAACAAAAATACACCTGATTCTACAACTGATTCTTTAAGCAAAACTACTGTTCACACTAAAGAGCTTTCTTGAGAGAATATTAACAGGAATGGGGCATACACAAAATTTCATAAGAAAAAAATTAAGGAACAGTATAAAAGCGGTCAATTTTTGGACCTACTCGGAGTGAAAAGTCACTTTCTGGGGGTGACTCCATCACTCGCTCTGGCCGCTTGTATGTTTCCCGGTTGGTGTCGAAGACGGTTGGAGGTATCCGTATGTCATAGCGGTCTGTGTTGAAGTCAAACTCCATTTGTCCTGTTGTGGTCCTGTAGATCAGAGGGAAAGCCAATCCACTTAAATACTTAGATTGTTTTTACAAACAAATTTAACAATACGCATTTAAAAAAAAAAACATGAGACAAAAAACCTTTTCTCTCAGACCGACATCTAATCTAAGAAGATTAGATTCAGATTAGATTCAAATTTAATCTAATCTGAATCTTATCTGATTTAGATTCTTTAGATTGTTAACTACGCTTCATATATCTTAGAATGTGCTCTGGAGAAAATATGCACGGAATGAGTTAAAGGCACGAAAAGATTTAAAGGTGCTCTGTGAGGATTTTAGCGCGACTTCATTGTTATCTCCATTGTAGGTCTCTTCCCTTGATCGGCTAGCTTTCTGCCCCCTGAATCAACAATGAAATAAAAGAAAGACAACACAGGGGCTTTAATCCTCAAACCTGAGGTGTGTGTTTAACCAAACACTAGGGGGATCTTAAACCGGCACTAAGCAACATTCTGTTTTTCTCTCTCACGAGCTCCCTCTAAAGCCCGCTGTATTGCATTGTATTGCACTGCATTCTATTGGAGGCAGTCCGCGCTGCTGAACATTGCAAGTGCTGTATCTACCGCTGTTGGCCACGGTGGCGCATTCTACACTGTTCGTTCGCCGTGTAATGACTAATTTTAGCATCCTAAACAGTATGAAACAGATTAATTAAATGAAAATGTTGCATAGTGGGCCTTTAAATTAAACATAACAAACGGGCAACCAATCGGCAACAAGATGGGGTGGGAGTTAATGCACGTCCTCTACCATCTTGTTCTCGATTGGTTGGCTGTGGTTTGTTATGTTTAATTTCAAATCTGTGTTCATTCTGAGGATTACAGCCCCTGTGTTGTCCTTTAACTAAAAACGTATCCCTGAGAATGTTTTCTTATGCCCCTTCATCCTAATATGAATCCCCTCAGATAGTGCAGATTGTGACTCAATATTCACCGCCTTGAACTCACTTTCTGAGGTTCCAAATGATGATCCGGGTGCCAGTGGAGGCCATGGTTCCATGGGCCGTGATTGCCAATAGCTCTGAGTACAGATCAGACTCAGTCTGGAAAAGGGAGAATTTCAGAATGTCTTGCAAGCTGGCTAACTGTTGTGGATCTGGTTGGAGTGGTGGCAAGGGTCAAGGCTAAACAAGAACAAAGTGACATGACAAAGTGGGTAGACTCTGTAGATTCTGGTAGATTGTAACCATCTTTTATCATCTTCCTAGTGTGAATATCCACACACACACACAGCCATAGTTTTTTTCAGTTAACCTCTGAGAAGGATATACATATTTGGTCCCACACGCCTAAAGGCAACAATGGGGACGACCACATGATTGGCCCCTGTTTGTTCCAGGTATGTCTGTGAGAGCATGCCCACACACATGGAACTGTGGGTCTTTGACAACACTATGGCATCCTTCCCCAGGCGCATGGAGCCAGATTTGAAGCCGTTGCCATAAAGACCAACGGGAACGTGGCCATTTATGGTCTGTTTGTCACTGAATCCAAAGCTGAAACACAACATTACAGGCAGAGATTAATTAGAGAGGTATCCACTGCATTAAAATCTGAAATTTCTGGTATGTCATGAATGCACTATGCAAAGGAAATTATTGTGAGAGCGGACGGTTCTACAGCTCATTGGCTAACGCTACCATCCTGTGCGCATCCAGTGATTTAATTCAGTGTAAGCGTCACTTTACTGATAACATTGATTGATTGTATTTGCAGTTATAACACCTTTTATTGGCAGAGGCAAAACAACCTCAAATATATCTTTTCTAAAAGGGATTAAAAACTTGGAATATCTTTGGAATCTCTTCGAATATCTTTGACTTGACTGTTGAATGTATGCATAACTCAATTATTAGCTTGTGCGCATATCAGGAAAGTGAATATGTGCCAGATGGAGAATCCATCAGTGCATGTCAGGTTTTGTTTTATACCTATACTAGATGTATTCAAACGATTAGGCATTTGCCTGAAAAAATAGGAAGCAGGTGTGATTTGACTCACCTAAGCATTTTGTGCATCTTGTCATAGCTCAGCCCTCCTCCATTGTCCATGAATGTCACACAGTCAATGTTTCTTATCCGCGTTTTATCGATCCAGAACTGTTTGGCACTGACATCTGGGTCATATGCATTGTCTAGAAACAGGAAAATGGCATTGGGTTAGACTAAACACCACAAAAAAGAGAATAGAGTAATATGCAACCCAATTCAATGCAAATGAATTTAATGCATAGCTACCATATTAATATGGATACACTGTTTTAAGAACACTTTTACTGAAGAGCCCAACATATTTAGTTGGCTATTTGATTGTATTTGGTTATGTTTTCTTTTGATTTGATTCAATAGCTATAGATGGGCATGGCAAGCAGGCATGCCTTCCTTTGTTCAGTATCCGAGTTCTCCTGCTGAGCACCAGAGCAGCAGGAGTGGAGATGCATCGCCGCTGAGCCAGACCACCAGCCTGCCAAGCTGCATCTGCGCAAACATGCAGACAGCGCCAACCGCTACGCCAGGCAACATTAGAGATGTTTCTCTTCTACCAGGAGAAAAGCTCGACAACAAGACAGGAATAGCATGGATTTTATTCAATTTAAATATCAGGCTGTAGTTAGTGAATCTGAACACATAGATAGATTAGATTAAATAGATGGATCGATAAAAAAAGATAGATAGATAGATAGATAGATAGACAAGGGACAAAGGAAAGGGATAATCATTTTGACACATCATTCATTTTCAGGCGGCAGCATCAGATGTTCAGAGACCATTGTCTAACAAGGAGTATAGCATACATTCAGCAGACTATACACACAGCCTCACACATAAAATAAAAATGACACACAAACCTTCTTCCCCCTACACAGCCTCACCGGCACATGAAATGACACACACCATAGGCCTACTCATACCTCCCTCTCCCTTCATTATAATAACAGCTTCCCCTCCTACAGCACAAAAATGACCGGTGGACAAGGCAAATAATTCAAACACAGAAGGATAGGTTGGGATGGGTGAATGTCACATGAGTTTGTTTAGTGCAGTTATAATAGAATAGGGAATAGTGAAGAACCGCTTTAGTGGGTGGTCAGGGCTGCATGCTATGGAACGAGAGAGGAGTGTGTTGGCTATGTCCTTTGCTTCAGTGAGACTGGGATAGGAAAATAGGGCATAACGCCTTAAATGTATACATATGGTAAAGCTTGAAAATAAAGGCACCCAAGCAAGATTTCATAGATTTACTATGAAAATCCCAAGCCACATAGAATCAGATAAAAAGGAGCACGCCAATGCAAATCCTCACTTGAATGACCTTGTTTACTCCTGACCTGTTCAATCAATTCACTTGTGTGTGCCAAACTCAACTGTTAATAACTGTCAGCTGTTGCTTAGACGTATAACCAAGAGCGGTGGCAGTTATATTATTGTTGACAGCATCGCCACTATCCCTTCTTTTTTAGCGTTAGAATTTTTCTCCATGTAGATCTCTGGTGGGAGCCTTTCTGTCCAGACCACACACCTGCTGTGGTGGTTTCAGCAGATCATTTGTCTCGACTAATAAACAACTATAACTCCACACAAGCAGAAATGTGTGAAATGTGTTGCCCATCTTGCTACTACAACTGAACTAAAGTTGATTTGTGATATCATAAGTGGTTTTACATTTGCCAATTTTTCAATATTTCAAGGTTAAAATGTAAAAATGAAACCCCATGAAGCACAACCAGGTTTCACATTCCTGGCAGTTTTGGCCTTATACAGTCTCCTCTAATTCAACAAAGCAAACTCTCCGTGCACTCTGTGTGAGCGAGCTAGGCGGTGAGAAATCCAAACCTTTGCTCAAAACAAAGTTTCTTTCGCTTACTGCTTCCTTTACCTGTTCAAATGATCACAGTGCTGCGCTTTAAAACCATGTTAACCCTTTAGCAGAACTGGATCTGAACAGTGTGGCCAACTAAAGAGGGAGTGAGCCTGTATGCATCCACAAAACTATTAAGCAGTTGGGGATCTCGTCCAACTGAACCTTCCATGGCGTGTTTCCACGGCAACAACACCCAGGGTACCATGCTCTGCCCTGCAGCGGGAGCAACCCCCTAACCACTGCAGAGAAACCACGGCGGAAATCTGGACGGAAGAAGTGGAGTACTGATTGGATTTACAATTACTGGGACACAACAATACTACAATGCTGGTCAGTATATTTTCCTGCCACTCATCAACAACCACCATTGTTTCCCATTCATCAATGAGATCATAGTGGGCCACCATAGTCTAATTTGCCCCAGGCCACCATAGTATAATTTGCCCTACCACCGTTTTTTGCGTACCCGTCTTAAGCAATGCTACCCAATTTCTGAGTAAGGAGAAAATGGTCATAATCCATTAGCCGTGTTCACATTATCGGAACAGGTCAGGCCAAGGCCATTCTCGAGTGAATTGGTGCTAATGGCCCAGTGCCACTGGCCTCTGGCTATGCGTTCACACTGTCGGGCTACGGCCCTGTTTCGAGGACACTTAGACCCGCCCCTAACTGCAATGCAAATGCACGAGAACAAGTGTAACTTACATTTGCAAAAGCGTGCAAGCTGTAAGCAACAACAAGAACCTTCTGAGAAATGGAATTGGATACCATGTAGCAACTGCTGTGTGCATAGTGTTACTGATGTGGACCACAATAAAAATACACCAAGAAGATGATGGTTGAGCGCATTGATATACAGTCAGCGCAAAATGAACACGACTATTGATTGTGTTCAATACAAGGCTATTGACAGCACATTGATGGTAGACATCAAAAGCATTGTCTCTGTAAAAAAATTTCTCTCTTTCTCTCTATTTCTTTAGGGCAAAAACTACCTTTTTGCTGAAATTAACAAAGTACAAGGGGCAGAACTGCAATGTGGGCATAATACATTGTGTTGAATCAATCACGTGGCTCATTGAAAATTCTGTGCCTTGACTGCCATGTGGACTACACTACAAGTAGTGTTTAGCTGATTGGAATACCTGCTGGACATATCATTTTTGTCAGCTTATCAAAGCTGGAGATTGTTGATTTCACTGGCAAAACTAGGTGCAATCATGTTTTTATTTGATCTGCCTTGATAGTTTAATTTGTTCAAACTGGTCAGTTGTACCAGTCAATCATCTCAAACCTGACATTGTTGGAGTAGGCTGGATATTCGGGTGTTAGGCTGGAAATGGCCAGAATATATCCAGCGAAATCAGCTAGAATAGCCAAGTAGTTGAAGTTTTATTTTATTTTATTTCTGTAATGCAAACATTCTGTTGATTCTGCTGGTTAGACCAGAGACAGTGTGTGCTTCCTACTTCTTGAACTCATGAATTTCCCCTTGGGGATCAATAAAGTATCTATCAATCAATCTATCTAATCAATTAATTAAACACCCACCCCCTCACTGAAAGAAAGCCAAACAAAAAGGAGATTTGTTGTGGCTAGTCAGAACTTCAGACTCACCTATGAGCTCAGCAATAGCGCTGAAAGGCCAGGTGTGACTTGTGGAGTTTGTGTGCAGAAATTTTGGGCTGAGCTGTAAGAAGAACAAAAATCATTGAATAGAGGACAAACTTATTGTTAAAGGAAAAAACATGTGTGAATAACTAGGGTTAGGTTTTTCAATTAGATCACAAAGTATTTTATAAATAATATCTATATTTGTGATTATTATTTATTTATTACATGATATGTTTCTTCATGTATCTCATATACATTTTCTTCTTTTATATGTTAAAATACTATATGAAAATGCAATGCAAAAAAAGCATGTTTTTCCTCAATAAGATCTCCATTATGAAAACTCCTGTGAACATTCATACTTAGACCAAACCTTAAAAATAAGAGTAGAGTCTGCAGCAGTGACAAGGCACTCTAAAACAAAACCGAACTGACCCTTGGTTTAAAACAACAGTATTTATAAAAAAAACCAATCACGTTCACTTGGTGACCCTGAACAACAGGGCTATGAATTCACACCGGATTTCTCCTTTAATGGTTGTGTTTGTGACTCGTTTGGTAAAAGGAACAGTACATTTGTACAGCTTAGATTTACTTTCACTAAAAGGTTGTTCTTCGAGTGAACTGTGTTTCAGCATTGATTTTGCAGATAGGCTAGCCTAGAAATCTAGACACCATCAAGGCTGGATAAGACCAATCTTTGTAGAGAGTTGTTTCGCACAATGACAACAAGACAGCTACAGTGAAAAACAATTTAAGGCAATGACTAGCATCGAACTGGAAAAGTTAGAACTGGACTTTTCTTTGAAAGTTGAGTGGAGAAAGGCTGCAAAGTCATTCATTTTAATGCAGGATGTATTCTGTATTTTCATGCCAATGAAAATTCTGAATCGTTACTTCAATAATAAAAGCATCGTCAGTTTTAATTAAACACCTGCAGCCAGCTTGCCCATGTGGAACAGGCTTCCAGAACTCACCTTATAAGAGGTTACAAGGCCAGTTAAAATATTTGACATTCAGAGACCTTTCTAAGGCTGTCACAAAGTCTTGCAGATTCTTTTGATATTAGCTAGGTTACCATTGCTGACCACAAAAATAAGTCACTACCATAGTGCTTCTAGAACCTTTGGTTTAGATGATGACCTGTTAAATGTTTGACTTATTGAATTCTATTGGAACGAATCTCATTCAAAGTCTGCGTGCGAAAAATCAACATTAGCCCCGTTTATACTTGGGGCCAAACCTGGTGCTTGAACTTAAGCCCAGCCCAGGTAGGAGTTTATACTAGTAAGGGCTGCGCTAAAACAGGGCTAAACCTGGAACTGTTGTCCTGACAACAGGGCCACAGCCCAAGCCCTGGTGCTTACACATCATAATCAATTGTTACTACGGTTACAGGAGTTTTTTTTAGGGTGCGTTCACACTAGGTCCCTTGGACCGTACCCGGCTTCGTTTGATCCGATGGTTTGGTTCTTTTTGATAATGTGAACGCAACCGTACCGAACCTGGGAAGCTTGAGTCTGTTTATGACATAAACGGTCCAGGGTGCAGAGACAAACGTGTAATGTGAACAGGGACCAACTGCAGTTAGGGTCTGGGGGAGTAACCGGACTCGGGTCCGGTCCAGTTAAACGGACCCAGTGTGAAAGCACCCTTAATCTGCTCATGGAATGTTGCATCTTTTTATTTTTGTCAGTTAGCCACTTGGCCCACTACAGTATAAACTCATCAGGAACTCTAGGCTTCCTGGGCTAAGACCATCATCTCCAGCTGAACCTCTCAAAAACCGAACTGCTAGTCCTCCCTGCTAAACCAACTATTCACCACAACATCTGCATCAACTCTGGCTCCTTGTCTCTGGCTCCCTCACGGGTAGCCAGGAACCTAGGTGTTATGAATGATGACCAGCTAACCTTCACCAAACCTAACTCAACAAGCCTCCCAATTGCTGGTTCAAACTATGGTCCTCTCACGCCTTGACTACTGCAATGCCCTTCTGGCAGGACTTCCTGCCTGTGCAGTCAAGCCACTTCAAATGATCCAAAATGCTGCGGCGCGTCTCATCTTCAATCAGCCAAAGAGGGCGCATGTCACCCCTCTGCTAATCGAGCTCCACTGGTTGCCTCTGGCGGCTCACATCAAATTCAAATCACTGATGCTGACTTACAAAGTGCTTTGAGGATCTGCCCCTTTTTATCTAAGCGCTCTCATAAAGGCTCATACTACCCCCCAACAACTCCGGTCCTCCAATGACTTTGCCCAAGGCAATCCAGACTCTTCTCATGTGTCGTCCCACGCTGGTGGAATGACCTACCAAAAACAATCAGAACAGGGACATCTCTGGAGGCCTTCAAAAAGCTCTTAAAGACCCAGCTATTCAGAGAACATCTTCTATGCTAGCACTAAATTGAACTGAAGCACTATTCCCTAGCACTATGCTCTTTAAGGTTTCTGCTATAGCTTAATTGTCATCCTCTTTTTGTAAGTCGCTTTGGATAAAAGCGTCTGCTATATGCATAAATGTAAATGTAAGTTCCTGGGCTAAAGGCCTAAAGTATAAACAGGGCTATTATGACCATGGTAGATCTAATCACCAAGACAGGACAGCTTCCGTTTGACGGGGAAATGAAAGCGAAAGCATTTCATCCATTGGTTTGAAAAAATACATACACACACACACACACACAAGCACACACATCATCCCCCCCGGGTTTTTGAAATATTCCGGGCCGACGTAGAGATGCGTCGGGTGCGTCTTTGACAAAGGAAGATGAGAACCATTGGGCAACACGGGTTGTGACAAGGAAAATAATCATCACGTCACCATAACAACTTAGCACATGACAAGATCTCCAGAAACGCCTCTTATTCAAAACTTAGTTATTGAAAGTTTAGCTAAATGAACGTCGTCAACACAACAAGCAAAAACATGATAAACACCAACTTAAATTTGTTCCAAATGAACTAGCTGTATGCTCATTCTCAGCTAACGTTGGCGTGTTAAGCTTAGAGGGTGGCACAATCATGATATTGCCTGTACACGCCAACTGCGGATAACATTTTGAAGTGTTTCAGAGCACAATTGAATAACAAACCATATTACAAATATACAATGTAACTTTGATGTGTAAAGTCAAAATTGTGTTACTTACTGCGCTCAGAGGTATGCCTCGATCAGTCTGCGCCGCCATTTTCCCCGATACAGTTTTCTTTAGGGAAGGGGGTGGACTTGTTAGCGCAATCGCAGTTGAGAAGCCAACAGGAGGAAGAATAATTCAGCGATGTTAGCTGATTGAAATGAAATTACACCGTAGAATATGCAACACTGGGCAAGTTACAAGAAAGAATACAAATACATTCTTTACAATTCAGATTTAAGTTGTAAATGCACACATTTTATCGCATTAAATATACTTCGGTAGGATGTCTAAGAATCTCTAACAGAGCCCGGATAGCTCAGTCGGTAGAGCATCAGACTTTTAATCTGAGGGTCCAGGGTTCAAGTCCCTGTTCGGGCGGGCTCGTTTTGCAAAAAAACGATTTGAGTTGTTGCCACATTTCTGTTAGTTAAGGAGAAATGACAGTTGAGTACTTCAAGATGGCCTACCCGTGGCTGTGGAAACAGTTATACCCAAGATGTGTACCTAGTTTAATGTCCATTTGCAGACTGACATTTGTGATTTTATTTGATTCCAGACGGTTTCATTTTATTCCATTTTATTCAGAACAGCTAAATCAAATTAATCTTAAGCAACAATCCGAGAGCTGTATGGAGAGGTCTGCAGAACATTACCAGCTACAAGAGACCTTCCGTCTGCCATAGTTGAGGCCAACGATGGCCTTGTTCAGCGATGCATTCAACACTATCCTACCAGAAATCCTCACTGCCAAACTCTCTCAGCTCACTGTATCTCCTGATATGTCACTGGATATCCAGCTTCCTGACAAACAGGAGCCAGCATGCCATGTGCACCTGAGAAATACCACATCTGGATCAATAGGGAGGGAAAGTAATCTCATCGCCCCCTGCTGGTTGCGTTCCAACCTCTATATCAAAATGAATGGGATTTTCTCTTCAGAAAATTATATTTCGGTTCACACTCAAACGTTACGATCGTGGCTTTCATATGATATGCATGTTGGGCAGTTCTATTGATTCGGATGGTCATTCTTTATTTTTTCCACGGATTTGAATTGTTTTTAATGTTTTTAAAAAAGCGGATATATTGGACTACACTGAACGATCGTCTCGTGTATGAAGTTTCCGTAAAATCTTAGCATCTTACTTTAACCGTGCCCTGCGATACACCAATGAATTCACTCAACAGGGTAAAATATCACATAGGCCTAGTTGCGGCGACACCTGTCTGCCCGGAATAATTAACCTCGGTGGAAGCCAGCCACATTTCGATTGAAAGCGATGTAAATGCAAACTACTTTCAATTCTCTTGAACTGTCAACAAAAAGTTAGGCTAATTTTGTTCAGTCAGCAAGGGCATGGACAGTACGGGACACTAACAGGTAACATTAGCATTAAAATGTCATATGGTGTACACATGTATCATAAGGGAATATACTTAACCTGCCTCACTAGAATATCTTATAACTTACCAACATTCAAATCGTGTGATAAACCTCTGCTATTTTACTCCATACAGCTAACCTTAGCCTAACATTAGCTAACGTCAGAAGCTAACATTAACATTACTGGCTAGACTGCAAGACCAAACCAAACATCTGTGTTCATGAAACTCACTTTTATACGAATCCACATCTGTAGTTTTACAGGATCTTTGGGGAAAGTAAAAAAATTGGCATCCATAGTTTCTGACCAGTGGTTGCAATCAGGCGAAAAACACAGCATGGTGAAGTTGTGGAATTCTGACGTAAAGGGAGCGACTCGAAGTTGTAGTCCGTGTCTGACTAGTTAGGCACAATTTCGATTTTTTTAAATAAGGCAAAATTTCGCAGAAGACCTTCACAGTTAGTATATCATTCCAATATATGGGCTGAAAAATATGTCTGATGTACAAGTTCGGTGTCATGTCTTTGTGGGATTTTTAAAAAAATCGGTCTATGGGATTTTCAATACTATTGCTCTCGGGTTAGGAACGCTACCGCTAGGATCGCTGTGTTCCACTTTCCCTCCCTATGACAATCAGCACTGGTGTACTGCAGGGATGTGTACTTTCCCCACTGCTGTTCTCCCTCTACAAATGACTGCACCTCCCTGGACCCAACTGTCAAACTCCTGAAGAAGACACCACTGTCATTGGGCTCATCCGGGATGACTGCGTACAGGTGGGAGGTTGAGAGGCTGATGCTCTGGTGCAGTCAACACACCCTAGAGCTTAACACTCTAAAGACTGTGGAGATGGTGGTGGACTTTTGGAAGTACCCCATAGTGCTGCCTCCCCTTGAAATATCCAACAGATACCCTTCCAGCGCCGACGCGAGTGGCAGCAATCCTAGTAGCTCTGTGTGTTTTCGTTTTTCTTTGTGTGTTTTAGTGCTTTTTTAGTGCTTTTTCATGTTGTTTTGTTGATCTGCTTCTTATCCTGTGTACACTGTAGTATATGTTGTGTGTGATTTTTTAAGCTGCTGGGACCTTGAATTTCCCCTTGGGGATCAATAAAGTATCTATCTATCTATCTATCTATCTAACTGCTCAGTCTCAAAAGTGGGCTTTTTCAAGTTCCTGGGTCCATCATTTTAAGAATCTTAAGTGGGAAGCAAATATCAACTCCATCCTCGAGGATGTATTTCCTACGGCAGCCTCAGAAGCATGGCCTATCTCAGGAGCTGTTGGTCATCTTCTACACAGCCATCATTGAATCCATCCTCTGCTCATCCATTGCCATCTGATTTGGATAAGCCACAAAACAAGTAGACTTCAGCGCACAGTTGAGGCAGCCCCTCTGCCCTCCAGGAACTCTAGCAGGTCCAGGAAGCGGGCAGAGAACATCATTAAAGACCCCACACATCCTGCACTCTCTCTCTTCACCCTCCTCCCCTCTGGAAGGCACTAAAGATCCCTGCATGCAAAAACGAACAGTAGTTGAGCCAGCCACCCCCATCCAGATTATCATCATTCAGTGTAATTATTACATGGACCCAGAGGTGGAAAATCAAGTAAAAATCCAGGTTCAGAAATTAAAAATCCTGCCATGTTTTCCTTCTCACACAGGTGACTTCAGTGAGTAGCTGATCTACCTGTCTTGAATGTTCATTACCATCAGCTGTGTTAGAAGGAAAACATGGCAGGATTTTTACTTTCTAAACCTGGATTTTTACTTGATTTTCCACCTCTGCATGATGGACCCTGCCCACCTCCACACTGAAATATTACTTGCGCAATTGTCATTTTTTATCTATCTTGCCCTGAATATTGTCTATTGTGTTAGATTTTGGTGTGTTTTCTGTGTACCACTATGTACTGGGTATCAGAGTTGTTTACTATCCCATATTCAAATTTTTTACCATCTGTGTAGTCATTTAGTCACACTTATGACTCATCTGTTCCCCTCTTAAAATGACCCCTTTTTTATTACTTGTTTACCCACTTGTGTGGATCCATAGGCCTCATTATTAATGGCTCTAGGCCTTCAAGGTCATCCATGTGGCATCGGTAGCCATCCTATTCTGTTATCTTTGTTATGGTATAAATTGTTTCACATTCTGAGAGATCCTCAGACTTTTTCAGACTAGACTAGACTTTACTTCAGACCTTTTTAGACTTTCTTGTTATAGCCTATATGACTCATGTTTTCTAAGGGAGACCTCCTTGATGGTCTTTTATTATTTCTTATTTTTCTTTTTATCCTATTTGTAACTCTTCTTATTTTTGCTGTATACAATAAATGTAAGGATAACTGAATTTCGGCATCTGTGGCTGTTTTTGCAAAACCACACAAGAAACAACACAATGCAGACAAACAGATATTTTTTTAGCCAGCTGTACACACAGCTAGAAAGATTCTTTATTCGACCAAATCTTTCAGTTGTAAATCATATACATACCTCTTACACTGTGTGTATGTATACTGATGGATGCCCTTGTTGAGTGTCTAGAAAGCATAACACCTACTTGAGTCAAATTCCTCGTATATGCAAGTATACTTGCATATACGACAAAGCTGATTCTGATTCTGACGATCTTTGCTTATAGTGCAAGCACCACCTGGGGGCCACTCATTGCGATTAAAAAGATTATGATTAATGAATAGGTTGTTTTCTGTTTAGACTGTTTTGTTTGTTCCATTCCATCCCATTTTTCATCAACTGTGTTTATGTAACTTGTAATAAATGCAGCACATACAATGTCACAGGATCTGTTGGCTGGCAGAGGTACAACAAATGAAATGAATAGTCTATAATAACATGTCACCTCTTCATAAAGAGATTTAGATTTTTTTTTGTCATATCAAACTTAAGTCAGATGTTGTAAGCTTATTTTAACATAAATGTCAATCATGCAGTTGACGAAACGAGAGAGTATAATTAAAAAAATGCAATTTACCGTTTAAAATGTTAATTATCATTATATTATTGTATATTGGATAGGCCTATCTATTGTTTATACTTTTCCACAAAATTGAATTATTGCACCTTTTTTATTTCACAATTTTTTTCAATTCAATTTTTGTTATTCCCATGAGTACATGGCTGAGTGGTTTCTGTTTGCAGTGGAAATTTCATTATGAATAATGATAGATCACTGAAGCTGAACTGCTGTCACAAAATTGTATAGTGCACCAGCCTAACTATTATTAGTGTTATTGTTACACCCGCTGACTGCAGTGTTGGTGTATGACCAAATGTCTGTGATGTCTGGATGTCTGACTTGTTTTATCTGGTAAGGGTGCATTACTGTCTCAAGGTTGTTATTATGCAGATGGATGATATATAAGACTGCCAACTGTAGCACAAAAACTGAAGAATCAACATGGATTTTAGAGCGGTCATAATATTGTTCATTACAGTACAATCTTTGGCTGTACCCACTCAGGTAAACGTACTGAGATGCTAAAAGTTATTTTATATATCACAAATGAAGAAAGCCATAAAATTGCTCTCTCCAATTTTAAACAGAAGTCTTCTGTGAGGCATGAGAGAAAAAGGGTCCGAAGAAGAGTTTCAGGTAATTGTCATTATCAATAACAAGGCTTTGAAAAAATCCCATTGTGTACATATATATATATATGTTTGTGTGTGTGTGTGTGTGTGTTTGTTTGTTTTTGTTTGTTTGTTTGTTTTTTAATGGTTAGGTGAATACGCCCTTATGAATAAAATATCAGCCATGGATCAAATCATTGAAGCCAATGAGTATGAAGGCAAGTCATCTTATACTAAACATTTCCCCACAAATTTTATTTTTAATTACTTGCACCATTACTTTCCACTTTGAAGTTGCAATTTCCTTGCAATGTGCCATTTTTTGTTGAGCTGTAGAGTGTAGGCCTAAATCTTGATTTCACAACAGACTTATCTTTTTAGGCACCTCAATAACTGAAGGAATGACTTTAAGAGAAGGTGATATAGCTGTTACCAACAGGATGGGTTCAAAGACTTGTTTCGCCAGGAGCTGTTTGTGGTCTAAATCTGTGGATGGTCATGTGTATATAGCTTACACATTTTCACCTGATTACAGTAAGTATGTCAAAGACAACAAATGATCCCTTGATGCAGAAGTGGAATATGGAATATGGAATATGGAATAACATTTGTAACTTCCTTTGTGACTTCGGAAGACGAGGTGGATAAGAAGACCATCATGCAGGGAATGGAACTCATTGAGGAGGACACCTGTATTCGTTTTGTGCCAAGAACTCATCAGAGAGACTACCTGGACATTCAGCCTAAGTCTGGGTTTGTATCTCACGAGATGTTTTAAAACAGCATCTTTTACTTTTACTATGCCAACCCTCTTTATCTGTGTGGTATTGCTCCCCATTCTGTGCCATCTGGTAGCTATAACAGACTTAGCAGTTTTCTTGTCACAGTAATGGAAAAAAAATATTGCTGAATACTGTTTTAAACCAAACGCGGACAGGTGTTGGTCTTACCTGGGGCTACGAGGCGGAAGGCAAGCTCTGTCTATGCAGACCCCAGACTGCATGTCATCTGCAGTGGCATCCCATGAGCTGATGCATGCCTTGGGATTTGTGCATGAGCAGTCTCGAGCCGATCGGGACAACTATGTGACCATCCAGTGGTCTAACATCTGGAAAGGTAAATAGAAACATTTATGTGGACCAAAGCACAACAAAGATTTTCCTCAGGGTTTGGTCGTGTATGGTTATGTCTGTTTTCAAGCTTTACTAATCTTAATGCTTTTTATCATCAGATCGACTGAGGAACTTTGAGAAATTTAAGACAAATAATCTGGACACGCCATACGACTATGGATCTTTGATGCATTTTGGAATGTATGTGAAAGTTTTTAAGATAAAAATGCCACAATTTTAAACTGAAATGGACCTGCTGATGACATAGTTTTCTTTTCCATTAAGGTATGCCTATTCTGAAGATGGTTATCCCACTATAGTTCCAAAAACAAGCTGGAGTGTTTCGATGGGTCAGGGATATGGCCCCAGTCGTTTGGATAAAGTGAAAATTAACAAACTCTATCAATGTGCTTAATGAATCATTGCATTAATGCTAGCTCCTATACTTTGTGCATTAATTGTAATGCAAAAGCTTTGATGTTTATGTTGCATCTTTGCTGTCAGTCATAGGATGTCAGCTATTATGGCATTTCATTCTAGTCTTTTCATCTTTCCTGCCTGTTGTTTTCATGCACATTGTCGTAAACCTTTGCAATTTTGCTGTGTATTTAAGGATATAAAAAGTTTTACAACAGAAGATCAGGTGTTTTTACTGTTTTTTTTACAATGCACAAATTGCACAGATACATAGCAATCTAGGTGCCCTCCAAAGGTGCACTCCAAAGTCATTAAAATGTTAAACTGACATGAAGATTTAGAAAACAGAATTTCAGACACATATTTCCACACAAACATATTCAACCTAACTGCTTATTAACCTAACGATTGGTCATAAATTTATCACAAATAACTTATTAATATCTCATTTTGCTAGGGCTTATTCTACCCATAATAGACCATTAACTAAGAATTCATCCAGTACATGCTCCTAATTTTTGAAATCGCTTAATTTATTTATTGTAATTTTGTTATTGTATATAAATTGGGATCTTAATTTGCTTTCATCATGGTTTAAAGTGACAGCAGTACATCTCCTTCAATAAGATGGAAAAGATGGTCTTTGAAAGCTGTTACCAAAGCTGTCCAAATAAGTCCTAATTTTGTCTTGTTGTGAGTAACTGTTTCTGAGAATAACTGTTCCAGCTGTACTAATTCTTTACAGAGCCTTTATGAGAATATTGAGATTTTTATTTAAATACAACAAATAACTTACATTGAAAAAAACTGCATTAGGTAATACTGGAGAATTTTTTAGTTAATGGTTATTGTTAATGGAATTTTTTTTTTGTTGTTTTTTTTTTTGGTAATGTCATGCAGGTATTAATATAGACAGTTACCGGCACCCCTCTGTTAAAGTTGGCTGATACCACATTCAAGCCCATAATAACATAAGCATTTTCTCTATAATCACATAATATAAACATTGAGGACACATTTTTAATGATAAAAAATATTGTGTAACAATATGTGTAACAAACATTTGTGTGCAATACTTATTTGCATCCCTGCATTACATTGTACAGCTGCCAACAACACGTGTTACCCATTTTTTCATGCCAAGTTGGAGAATAAATAGATTTGACACTCGTACACACTCCATGTCAGCTTTATACTCTATAGCTCAGACATATAGTTTACTATACCATTTGAGACTTGATTATGTGCTTAGTAAAACATGTTTTTGTTTATTTAAACTTAGGTGTTGGTTTCACTTTTATAGCTTTCAGCGACAAACTTGATCAAAATTTTAAATGATCAAGTAGCCCTACTTAATGGAGGTCATGATGACATGGAGGACTAATAGTCTAAAGCAGTGGTTCTTAACCTGGGTCCGGCCTTCGGTGAGTCGGTCTCAGGGGAGGTCCGGACACACCCAAATAGTTGTGTAAATTCGTGATGACGCCCCGAGAGATCAGTGAATGTGCATATGAAACTGGTGGGGTTTGGTACCTCCAACAAAGTTAAGATCCACTGATCTAAAGGGACTTTTTACCCTGTTTTACCACCAGTCTCATGGACAGTAAACACACTTTCTTGAATGATTTTAAAATGTGTATTCTGTTATCTTTGTCATGTTGGAAAAAAACTAGGATATTTAACCTATTTTTTTTTTGTATTATATCCTTGTAAACCTTTACGTCGCAGATACTTAGCATGCACACATTTTTTTAGGAGTGCCAACAATTTAATGTGCTTTTGTAAAAACAAAAAATATTTTCCCAGGTAAACTTTCTTATTGAAACAACATGATAATCATTTTTAATGTGAGACTAATATGAAGTGTTACCAATTTATTTCATGAGAAAACAAACCAGTCTTAAAAAATAAGATCAAACTAATTATCCAATCTGATAGTGAAAATAACATCATCTTTAATTTTATTCACTGCAAGTAGTAGGCTACTTTTATTTATTCATTCATTCATTCATTCATTCATTACAAGAGCCATATAATTATCTCCATCAAATGACTTTTTAATCTTCGTCTTTCCCTTGGGGATCAATAATGTATCTATCTCTATCTCGAACATATTGTATCATAGGTCAAGTGACTTCATAATGATCGCAGTATCAACACTATAATTTCATCAGCGCAAAGCTGTCTTGGCAGGTGAAGAACGAAATGGCTTGTGATTGGCTAAAGGATTAGAGGAACTCACTTAAACGCTGGGGTTGGATACACACCTTACGAATAAGCAATGATTGGGACCATCTTAGCAGTCACCTTCGCACTGGTGACAGAAATCTCACCTTTTCCATTGCAGGTAGCTATAAAATTCGGTAGTCCGTGTTATGACCATGTTTAAAAGATCAGAATACACTGGTTCTGATGTGTGTTCACAGAATTCTTCTATGGTAGAAGAAGCAGTGGTGAAAGTCAACAAGAGATACTCAGGTAGGTGTCTATATTCTACATTAATATTACCAATAATGATATTAAGGAACGTTATTTTCTGTAATAATAATATTTCCTTCTCTGATGTTAGAAGATATTCTTCATGAACAAAAACAAATACTTACAATTAATTCATTTCACAGGAATGTTTCTGGACCCTGAGGACATGAGTGTCATGGACATGATCATAATGGCAAACAGAAGTAAGTTTTACCTCACTACTAAATGTGCCATTGCAAAGACTATAAAATACAGAATGCCCCTTTCTCTGTTTCCAACAGGAGTAGGCATTGCAGGGCTTTCCATGAGAGATGGTGACATTGTTAGCCTAAGCCCACGCAGTGCCCTTATTTGTCCAGCAAACTCTTGCCTTTGGCCAAAATCAGTGGATGGATTTGTCTATGTTCCTTTCATGATTTCTCCATTCTATGGTGAGCATATCAAAAATGTTTTGCCAACACAAGTAAGTAAAGCAGTGAGATCAAATTATTTAGAAGTGCTATAGAGTGACACATAAAGCAAATATGACTTTATATAACCTTCTGTATAGGCTTAATGAGAGAAGTGATCATTTTCAGATGACATGGACAGGATCACGATAGAGATGGGTATGCTGGACATCTCTTCTCAGACGTGCATTAAGTTTGTACCTCGGACCCATGAAGCCAACTTTCTCAACATTCAGCCCAAGCGTGGGTGAGCCTTTCTGTTTATGTGTAAACCTTATAAAAAAATATAAGACTTCCTTTTTTGTGTGTCAAAATGAATGACCAGGAAAGTTGTTGGACAGTTGAGAATAATAGGCAGTTTAGTTTTGCCTACATATATCAAGAGTCTCTAACCTTAATTCTCAGATGTACATTATTGACCAATCAAAAAAAATCAATCATGGCCAAGAGCTACTCTACTGTAATCGATGTTAGTGATAGATAGAGCTGGAGATAAATATTGCCAAAACTCATCTAAAGTCATGAAAATTTGTGGGGAGAAAAATGTTGTCTTTTGATGACTTTTATAGGTTACCTTTGAGTGCACTAATAGCAACATCAACTCCCAGAGAGCTGCAAAAGCAGAATCATTGTGTACTGTATCAAACAGGGCAAGATGCTTGAATTTGATTATTCAGATACTGTATTTTAACAGGTATAATAACTTTGTTGTTTAATAACTAATGTTATGAAAAGTATTTACATTTTCTTTGGCTCATCTAGTATCTATCTAGCTGTTGGAGACCCTTGTTCATTGTTTTGACAGAAAAATACAAAGTGATGATTTCTGACCTCTTTCTGTCCACAGTTGCTGGTCTTTCTTAGGCATGATCGGTGGACCTCAGACTCTGTCACTGCAGACCCCAGCATGCATGTGGTCAGGGGTGGCCTCCCATGAGTTAATGCATGCTTTGAGTTTTGTTCATGAGCACTCACGCTCCGATCGAGACACCTATGTCACCATCCTGTGGGAAAATATCATTACAGGTCAGCCTGCTTCCTGCCCTGATAAACACTGTTCTATCAGGCTATGCCAGACACGACTTGATAAATGGTTTGCATATAATGTTATGCTTGAACTCAGGGCCAAATTGGTAGCTGCTGTGTGTTTTTTGTCTGACAGGTCAGGCACATAACTTTCAAAAGCATAAAACATACATCAACACTGCTTATGACTACAATTCAGTGATGCACTATGGGAGGTAAGAAAAAATGTGTGTGTGTGTCTGTTTGTGTTAGTCATTATAGTGGAATTTTTGTTCAAGATCAGAAAACAATGTCTGTTTTTTTTCAGGTATGCCTTTTCTGAGGATGGTGAACCAACCATAATTCCCAAACTCGACCCAAACATACCTATTGGACAGAGAGATGGACCTAGCACATCAGACATCCATAAAATAAATGTTTTATATGACTGTGGTGGGTGAAGTGATCAGTTAGGGCCGATTTATAGTCAATGCAAGTACACAAAAGTAGCTATGGCCGTAAGCTTAGGCTTAATTTCACACATATGTGCACTAGCACAAGAAACACAGGCAGCTCCAATCACTTCCATGCTGTCACACATGTCATTGGGCCACGTCAGTAAAGTTTTCACTACACACTTGCTGAATCATGGTGTCCTTGCAGTCGCATGCCTTGTACTGACTATTGACTGGCCCTTATTCTGTTGCTGACTTTGATATTCTCTGATTCTGTTTACATTTCTCTTAGTTATATGAAATAAATAAGAGCACATGACAAGCTTTATGTAATTTGTAATCATATTACAACATTATTTAATTTCATATTTAATAACCAATGTATGCTTTATAATAAATAATATACACTATTTTTGTAATGAAACTTTTTTCTCTCCACTAGGTGGCATGGTGTAACAGGGAAAATGACGCCTTCTCGTTACATTGCTTGTTCTGTTTTAGGTACAAATAAATTCTGTAGATGTGAAAATAAAGTCAGGTCATCTGTGTTGTGTTCAGTTATTTTGGAAAAGAGATGGAGTCCTGGCAGATGTCAGAGGGAAGAACAGGCATATATCTGCTGAGGTAGACATGGTCCTTATACCTACTGTATAGGAGTGCAACCAGAGTTTAGGTAAAATACAGTAAAATAAGTTAGTTGTGACATTGTGATGCAGTTATATTCTTGGGTCATGAAAGCCAAACTTCCCCAAGTAGTTAATGAACCCATATGTAGTTTAACGTAATTGTTTCTGTAAAACATGTGACAATAACAAACATTAGTTTTTTTGTGTGCAAAGGGTGGGTAACCTCTCTATGTATTTGTTTGGTCTTTGCTTCAGATTAGCCTACAATGTGGTTAGAAATACCAGTATAAAAGAAATAAACAAAGGTGTCATTCAGACATCAGCATGTTCATGTTCAAAGTCCCTCTGCATGTAATTAGATAGAGCTAGCCAATGACCAATCAGCCATGTTGACAAAACACCAAATACATATTTTTAAATCAAATGCAAATATAGGCCATATGTGCAGTCTACCATCCACTGAAATGAACTTGACCTGAAATTGATTTCAATTTAATTTTCTCAGAAGTTGAGTCATAGGCGCCTATTACATAGGCTGTATTGTTTGCTTATTTACCATTTTTAATGTCTTCGCGATTGGACGGGTTTCTATGGCCTATAAACAAGTTTGATAGCAACGGGAATCTTCAATAACCTAATGCGCCTTTTACGGCTCTGAACCCTAGGATGTTGGGTATTGTAGTGATTTTCTGTGAAACTGAATGTTTGTATTAAAACAAGACTGATGAACCACTGCATTTTTTATGACCACATGCGATTGTTTTGTTTTCCACATATGGTTGCCTACGCCGTAGATTATAATAAAATACTCAACGTCATGACTTTTATTAGACCTAATTATTATTAACTTAAATACCCGTAGTCTACAAAGGCTGCACATTATCGCCTCATTGTTGTGTTTGTAGTAATGTAGGCCTACAATCCCAAACGTGTAGATACAGTAACTGTAACAACCTAATAACAAACAAGTTCACTGTAACAAGCTCTAAGTACAAAAAGATACATTGTTTTATAAAGTTTCATTTGTTTCAAGGCCTAGGCCTGTCTACGTCTTCTTGCATGGACGTTGTTCAAAGGTGGACCTATAGGCGTCGCCAGGCTCCATTGTTTTCATTGACCAATGCCATCACAGAGAGATCCAACAAGCTCAGTGTCTCAGTAGAAAAGAAGCCATAGCTAGATTGCGGTACACATAACGCGACCTTGGCGCTGCCTGAGGCTACTCCAGGAGGTTTTACAGAACTACTGCCGAAATGAGTGACAACGAAAGGGAATTCGTCGACCGGGTATGTGTGTTATAAAAGTGATATAAAACTAACATAGCGCTATGAATGTATTTACTCGGACTCGCACATCCCCGAGTTATTTTTTTTCTGAGAAGCTAACATTTTAGGCTAGTTATGACGGTTAACATTAGCGCACGGAGGTACTCAATGTATTCGACGAAATCGAACTAAAATACAGTCGATTTGAAGATTAACTGAAATTATATCTTTGATTTTAGACTAACTGTGTGGGATTAGAGTAGTTTGGAGTGATATACTGCAAAATCAACTTGTGATCGTTACTGAGAATTTGCCTGCGCTTGTCGTCCAACATGGCTAACGTTCTTGGCTAGCTAAAACTAGCTGAAAGAAACTGTGTTATCTTGGTAAACCGAAGCGTTGACCACATTCCTCCACGACGCCACTTTTTTTGCTTGATTGAATACTCGCATATCAAAGTTGAATTTTATGTTGGGCGCAGGGCATGTTAAAATGGCAAAGTGTTGACTTTATTTTAATTTGTTTTACTATAGAAAGACTGCTTATGGCGTTTGGCCCTGCTTCTGATGCATTTGCTTAGCCATATTGCCGCCAATTGAATGATTCTTTTTTTCACAATAGACGGAGTAACGTTATTCCGATGTAAATAAGCAGCAAGGAGACTGCAGTTTGTGAAACGTAACCCATTAGGCTAGTGTATTGTCGTCTGGCACTAGGTTCTTGTACCTCTTGTTCCTCTTGTTTTCCAACTAAGCCATCCTTAAGCTAACCACGCGGGTGCTGGTAAATCTTGTTCAGGCCATCTTGAGAATCGCGCCAACCACTGTTAATCTGTTGTGGTGGGGACCTTTCTCCTGCTGATTTGTGTTTCTACTTGAAATTGCGCCTCTATGTTTCATTTTGATTAACATTACCTTGTTCCACAGTGTCGGTCACCTCAGCATGTCATAAAGCTGTTAGGACATCGACAAAAATTTTCACTCATGAATAGGAATGAATGAAGGAATATCAGTTTTCCGGGTGTCAGCAATGCCTGTCCACTGTTAATAACAGTACTTGCATTATTGGCTTAATGTCTGCAGTTGCATATTTTGGGGCTTATGGTTGCAATAATGTCTGAAGTAAAAACATTTTACCCTTTTCTTTTTGTTAAGGTTAAAGTTGGAAGAAGACAAATGTGGAAGAAGTCAAATATGAAGTTTTTAATAAGAATAATTTGAAGCTCGAGGGTGTGAAGCTGAATTTTCAGAATGCATGCTTGTTGTAAGGTGGAAAGAAGCTCCTGTATAGACTATGGGCAGTTTGAAGTTTGAGAAATTGGGGAAGAGGATTGAAGTCAGAAATTTGAAGAAAGAAGAAAAGATGTATTTGAAGTAATGAAGTTAAGATCAGAAGTAATCTGGGATAAGATCGCAGTGCTAAGTAATTATTGTTTATCCAATGCGTGCATGCAATTCTTTTACACACATGTTAAGGGTAATTTTATTCCCATTAAGGATTTAAACGCTAGTTTTAATTACACGTGACATTCTGCACGCAACACATCCGTTTGACTCATTTTAGTTTCATGGAATATCTATTAAGTGTAACGATTTTTCACTCATAATTTGAGAACATACAGGAGAATGAAACAGATTTTTACCCATCATGGATTGTGCATGTTTGCCTGAGGCTAATTGGATGTTTGGTGTGGTTAATTCAGGAGTCCCGCTCAGCATCTAGGAGTGCTAGTCCCCGGCGCTCTGGCAAATCTGCCAGCCGCTCTCCGGCTCACTCCCCTGCTCACTCAAAGGAGGATTCTCGACACTCCCGCTCAAAGTCCCGCTCTCGCTCCCGATCTCGGTCCAGGTAAGCAACATGACTCAGTTGTGCACATTCATTCATTAACCATGGTCATGATGTTGGTTTATTGGACTTACCAGTGTATGTGTTCAGAGAGAATTCTTTAGCCACAAGGTTAATGGCCTATTTTGTAGTTCAAACATCGGCTGTAAGGGAATGGTCTGGATTTTTATGATTATTTATGAAATCCATAGTGGCTTTTATTCATTGTTGGTTCACCCTGGTCATGGAAAGATTCTCCTTTACTCGTGTGTGTGTGTGTGTGTGTGTGTGTGTGTGTGTGTGTGTGTGTGTGGTAATCAGTAAATTGGAATGTTGCATTGTTTTCAAAGAAAGTTTGTCCCTCTGTCCTGTCTGTAGGTCTCGCTCTCACCGGAGCTCCCGCAGGTATTATAGCAGGTCTCGCTCTGGCTCCCGGTCCCGACGCCGCCGCTCACGCTCAGGGAGTAGGGAGTATGGCCGCCGCCGCAGCAGTCACAGCCGCTCCCCCATGTCTAACCGCCGCCGCCATATTGGAAATCGGGTATGAGTTCCACACACTACATTCACTGTTGTTCCCCATAGCCCATCCACCTGTTGTTCTGGTGTAAAATTAAAACTAAAATATGTTTACTGTCTTGATTGTGCATCAGTGTAACACTGGGTTCCCCTGTTGGGCAAATCTGTTTTAATTTGCATGAAGAGAGGCAATGTATGTGGGAAAATTTAAACGTAGTACTGCTCTGCATTGTCTCGAATGCATCTAAAGTAGAAGAATGAGCTTGGGTAGTAACAGTCTTATTGATTAGTAAGCTACAAGTTAACATTCATCTCTTGTTCTATTTCTTTTTAGGCCAACCCTGATCCTAACAACTGCCTCGGTGTGTTCGGCCTGAGTTTGTACACCACGGAGAGGGATCTGCGTGAGGTGTTCTCCAAGTATGGCCCATTGGCTGATGTCAACATTGTTTATGATCAGCAGTCACGACGCTCCAGGGGCTTTGCCTTTGTTTACTTCGAGAACAATGAGGATTCCAGAGAGGTAAGCCCTTGGTTTTGTAATAAATAAAACACTCAATGGAAATCTGGCTCACCCATGACTCCAAAGCCAGTGAAACGACATTGATGCCATTTGGATGTTCGATGTGAATGTTTAATGGCTGCACCGGTCAATTTTCAATGGAAATGCTCAAATAGATTAAGATATGACTGGTAATGCGCAATGCTTTGGTTCTGAAACTAATTTGTAAGAAGTGTTTAGAATGTGTTAAGATTAGTAGTGAACTTGAACCATGACTCCTCTTTGAAGTCAAAGAAGTTCAGTGATGTGTGTCTGAATGCTGATTTAAATGTTGTTGTTCAGGCAAAAGAGCGAGCCAATGGAATGGAGTTAGATGGTCGCAGGATCAGGGTTGACTACTCGATCACAAAAAGAGCTCACACCCCAACTCCTGGAATATACATGGGAAGACCCACATAGTGAGTTTGATCTCTTCTAACATTACATTGTTTTTTTTGGGTTTTTTTTTTTTGCCAAAAGCATTGTTCCTAACCATGTAAGCATCTTTGTTGGTTGCAATGCAATTGCCCATTGCCAACCAACTTAGTTGCTAACTGGTTAGCAACGATGCTCTAGGAAAACCCCTGAACAGTATCAGCCTGAGTTGATGTATACTGTATTGCATGGAGAAAAAAAAACAGAACAAACAAAACAGAATTTGTCTCCTCTTGCAGTGGCGCGCCCAGCATGTCTCGATCCCGCTCTTCACGCGACTATGATCGTGGGTACGATCGGGGCTATGACCGAGGATACGACCGTTATGACGATAGAGAAAGAGAATACTACAGATCTTACAGGTATGGCAGATGTGGAACTGTAGCTGATGTTTTTGGTAACATTTCTAGTTGTGTGAATAGCATGTATTTCTTAAAAGGGAATTGGTACTTAAAGGTGAATAATTGCAAGTTCTTTCATTTTTGGTACCTGTGTAATATTTTGTGCTGCTCAGTAATATTTTTTCCTCAACTTCTTGTAGACGGAAGTCCCCTTCTCCTTATTATGGTCGGGGGAATTACAGATCCCGCTCTCGCTCACGCTCTTACTCGCCCCGTAAGTACATTAGAAGTTTATAAACTATTTCATTACAATTGAGCACTTTTAGTTTATTGGTGCTTTATAGATGCTACAAATGCAAATAATGGATTTAACAAACCTTTGGCAAATGGTAAAATCTAAGGCATGTAGGCCTAAACATTCAAAAAGATCACTGACTGTTAAAGGAGACATAGAATGTCAAACCCCATTTACCTTGTTATTGTTGGGTTAGAATTGCCTCATTCTAACCCTTTTAAATGAGCCTGTATATGACACTCTAGCAGTGCTCCTGGGTCACTTTCACACACACAAATTTGCATACACTTATTATTGAGCCTCAAAGAACAATTTCTGATGGTCACAAATGTGGTCTATGACTCCTTTAAGACATGTTGGTCTTGGATCAGACTGACTGGTATCAGCCATGTTCAACTGGATTTAAAAACGACGAAAGAAAGCATTCTGGGCATTTAAATTAGCAGAGCTTGTAAGCTGCCAATTGCATTTTCCTTTAAGGACATGGTCTCGCTTGATTAAGACTGCTTGCGGGCAAGGACAACTTGGACCTTGATTAGCTTACAGCAGTAGAGATTGTGAGTGAAGGGTCTAAACTTTAAATACAACAAAAAACATCTCATGCTTTTAAATCCTGTTTGTTTGGCTGACTCAAGTGATGGTATGATGGGACCAATACGTCTTACTAATTAGGGATTCCTTTAAGTAAGAGTACAATTGCATGACCCCAAGATGTATATTGGTAATGGTTATCTGTAGTATGATCAATACCCCGTTTTTATTCCCTGCAGGTCACTACTGAAAATGGTTGATCGAGGATGTGGTGACCGTGGCTTTACTGAAGAAGCAGCTATGGTGGTCTGATTTATGGTGTTTGGTTTCCTTCTTTACCCTAATGCTATCATTTTACGTGTCACAGTTTTCGCATGTAGTTCCAGTTGTGATGTCATCATTGAATTGCTGAATTGTGTGGGTTTTTTTTTTTTTTTTTTTTTGCACTCATGTCCGATGGAACTGGTTTCTCTTTAATGTGAGGCTTCTGTGAAGGTTGAGGGCACACAACCTACAGCTCTCCTGTTTGCATTGTGTATATATTTCATGTAGCCTGTATTCACAGAATAAACTACGTCTTTACATATTTTAAACAAAATTAGTTTCCTGCTTTGTGCTTTCAGCTTTGCGGTATCAAACGGCTTATGTGGAAAAACTGGTATGATCATTGGCTAATCTAATGTATACAAATTCTAGCAGAAAAACTTTTCTTTCCCTCAGTTTTTACCGTTAACACATTTACACACATCTATGTTAACTACAGTTGCTCACATTGTGTCAGGGAATTGCTCATATTCTGAGTGGAAAGGTATCTAATTATTGTTTAGCTGATTGACAAGTATTTGCTATTATAATTTTGCTCTATTGTACTAAGGCACTACTAAAAGAAGGCAATGTTTGTATCTATCTGCTCATGGTAAGTGGCATGATTTGGTAATGGTATGAATGCTGCACAGATAACCATTAAAAGACAAATGCCTACTACGGAATTTATGCAGAATGCCATAAAAATGCAATATTGTATAGCGTGCCGTTTAGCCATTTTAAAATAAATGTTAGAGTTTTGATAGTCTAATTACTATTTCACAACTTGTTGTCGATGTCTTCTTGAGCAAGGTTAATGTCAAGTAGGATAGAAGAATGGAGTCTGATGTAGCCTACACAAGCGTTGTGCCCCTTTTTTGCTCCCACCACGTCCAGTACTCCCCATACATCGGGCCTTGGCGGTCAGTATATTTTGCATTCATGAATAAGGTAAACACGGAGCGTGTTTGGTCTTTAAATATTCCACAAGATGGCCCTAGAACTGGAAATCTACAGACGCGCCTTTTCCATATAGGCTATGTGGGCGTGTCCACCTCTAAGGAGATTCCCACTGCATGCGGCTTGTAGTCCATAGATACCCCGAGCCTGGACCTTGGATGGACATGATCCTTTCGCCCTTTTTGGGCTGTCATATCGGTCGAAAAAAACTATGGATGTATGATTCCAACTAAGGCTTAAATGGCGCTCAAAACCTGGACAATTTAGAGATGGGCTACGCTAATCAATAAATTGTTTTACATAAGGCTATACGACCTCTAAAGAGGCTACTTTCTCTAAAGACTTTGTGTTCAATATGTCTACGTTGTATGATTTCCCTGTAACTATCTTGTGCGTCCCATCGACATGTAGGCTATCATTTGCTAAATCCAGATTTACTGGGATGCCACACTTCTTACCTTCGGTCACTGTCAAAAGACAGTCATCAATGGCATGATTTGAATGATCTTGCTTAGCGCACACAGCTAAATATCATACCCAGTCGCATTTGTCACAAATAGGCTAGGCATGCTCCCACATAAATAATATGATGGTGTATTCCGCAAACACATTCAAACTAATTTTCTGATGTATAACAGCGATTTTATTTAGAGGCGGTGCTTGTTGGCTCCAGAGTAGCGTCGTAACGACACTTTTTTCAATCCCAGTAAGAGTTTGACCAGGAACCGAGTTGTAGCTGGGGGTCGACTGGATCTGGGGGGTGATTGCTGCTTTTTAGCAGAATTTTCTATTTAATTTTTTTATTTTCTTATTGTTTCATATTTTCGAATTCACTACTTCCACCGTTACTTCTTCACCAGGATTTTATTAGATCATGAACAAACTATATGTCGGGAATTTGAGTCCTTCGGTCACCGTCGAGGACTTGAAGCAGCTCTTTGGCGAGAGGAAGCTTCCAGTGGCCGATCAAGTCCTGCTCAAATCCGGCTATGCCTTTGTGGACTTCCCCGACCAAAACTGGGCTATCAAAGCAATTGAAACTCTATCTGGTAAGTGCATTTTCAGTTATAAGACTGACAAATCCATCATGTGGGTCATCAAGTCTTCAAGCCTGTAGCCCTCTTAGCATAAATGGAAAAGAAAAGCAAAGTAATTGTGGTTACCTTACTAGTATTCCGCTCGGGACTGTGCGCCGTTACATCAGCGCTCGAGTTCTCACAGATACCATGGACCCAAATATGTGAAAATTTGAAATTATAGCAGCTCTATGCGACGCGTTTTTGTGATAAGCGCTCGACAGCAGTTACCCACTCCACCTTTATTTAAAAAGCATTCTATGTGTTGAACGGTGCTTCTTACGAATCAGCCATAGGAATGTATGGGATGGTCTGATGTTCGGGTAGGCATAATTATTTTTCAGTTATTTTTTATCTTGATTTTATTGAAAAGAACCGACCGAACTAACTGGAAAGAATGTGTCATAACCATGTTCCTATGATGTCTAGGTATGTTTTTACGAGGTGTCTTGGAGGTAGGTGATGGGGGTCCGGAGCAAAGTGCTAATAAACAGGTAGCTGGGGGGACGAGGTGAGATCCCAATTCTAAGCTGCGCCAGGCCACTCATACATAATAGTATCGAAAATGGAAAACACCTCTGTTTCCCCTGGACGTATTTCGCTCCACCACTGAATCATAATCATGATGAGGAGATGCACTGGAGAATACGACACGTTCTTGTTTGCTACAAATCTGTCCTCTTTGATGTCCCATCTTTAAAAAAAGTATCCTCAATGCTGTGGGGTTTGTGGGAGTGGAAAGCATGGCTGTCCATTCCTCACTGTAAGCTTTAACTATGAACTCAAGCATTTGGCGCCGAATTTCCAAAATATGATTCAAAACTTCTCGCCAATGAGCATTTTATCAAACACACACCTTGGAGCCTCTAAAGTAGGCTATGTTATGGTTACACCGAAGGCTACTGTCGTAGCCTAATTTGTTACAACAATAATTTAGTCAACTTAATTTTATTTCATAAATGGTAGCCTGTACTATAGCAATGCATTAAATGTGATGGAGATATAGCAGCTACAATGTAAACACTGCAAATTGTGAATTGGTGTCAGATTGGTTTCTGTGAGAAATGATAGGCCTACATAGGTTACGAGTGATTAATGATACTATGTGTTCCATTCCTCCCTTAGGAAAAGTTGAATTACATGGGAAGGTGATTGAGGTAGACTACTCTGTTCCCAAAAAACTAAGGTAATGTTATTGCTTAATGCATGTTTTTTCTTCACGGTTTTGCAGCCTGTAGGCTATAGCTGTGGCCTGTTGCTAGTATTTTAGTAGGATGTGGAACTAGTCGTCGTCTAATTGCTTCTGATAATGACACTTGCAGTTTGATATGTTTGATATTTGTATGTTTTGGATACATGCCCTTTATTTTGTAGTATGAAATATAAACTGTTCTGACGATACATGTAGCTGTCATTGATAAGCCGTTCTTTACAATTATGCTACTTCGATCAGTAGGCTACACCTTTCTCCAAACATGGCGATGGCTGACGTTGCTGTTTACCTTGTTTATTAACCTACTTATTGTAAATTAAATATGAGCTGAATAAAGGTAATGCTAATTGGATATCACTCATCATTCTGGCACCTTTATTATCTAGGCTAAGTAGTTTACAGTTCGACTGCGCGTGTCAGGGCAAGACCGAAAGCCTAAAGAAATAACTTTACAAAATAATAATGACGTATTTTTTTGTACATCGATGTGGGCTGTATCTCCCTGTATCCCTACACGTAATGTTGGTCAGATACATTTGAGTCACAGCAGTTCTCTTCAAATTGGGTGAAAGCGAAAATGTAATGTCATAGCCTATTGTCAAATGCTAAGATAGTTTTGCAATTATATAATGGACGTCTGTACACTTTTTGTAGGCTTCTTATGTGTCCGATGTATGTTCGACGGTTGTATTGTCCATGTGGAATGGGTTCTTAGCCTACTGCGTGACCTCATGGCAAATGGTTAGGCCTCTGTGGTCACGTGATTCCCCTCTATGTAGCCTACTTCCTCCATGCACATGTTTGGCCTCGGTGAAATACCAGGGTACATGGGTTGGTTGGTTAACGTCCACCAGAATGCAAATAAAATCTTCAAAATGTTATTATTTATAGCAATAAATCGTAACTACTGGGCTTTTTGTCTAGGCGCTGGGTTGTCGGACACAATTATATTGGCCTGTCTGTACAAATTAATTTGTTGCTAATATTCGACGCAGTCATCAAAATATCTGCATTTGCAGAAATGCTGCCTCCATTGTCCACGTATTACGTGCTCTGCCGTAGTGTATATGAATACTCTCGCGTGTATTTTCACTCTAACCTAGTTCATGGAGATTGAGTTAAGATGGCTACAGCCTTGATGTGGAAGAGGCGGCCATGGTTCAGAATAGTGTACGCCCCAAAACCCTTTCCCCCATTTGGGTCAGTGTGCGTAGCGACAACACAGAATTAATAAGCAAATAATTGTTCTCTTTTTGCATGTGTAATTTGTTTTATTTTTACAATTGTAATAGGTTACAACTGGTCCACTTCTATTTACGTTATATCTTACTTTTTTGTCGGTCAGTTGGGTAGAAATGTGCTTGTAGGGCAAAATGCCTTAGGACAGCGACATTTGACAGATGCATAAATGGTGCTTTTGCGCAAATCTGGCCTAGAGTAGCCTAGTTAATTAGGCCTTTTTGGATACACATGTTGAGATATTATAATGAAAGACAGAATATCAACATTAATCAGTGGTTTATTAATTATTATGAAATAAATAACAAACTGAATGTAGGTCGAGGGTGCTGTAAGGGTTAGGATACACGCGTAATCGTTTTAGGGTGATGCATTGAGCACAGCTTAAAATGAGCACGCTTATTTGTAGCATATACTGTGTTTTATAAGGCAGTTTGTCGAGTAATTTGTACTTGTTTTGAACTTTGTCGAGAATATCAAGGTTTGCCTCAAACAGGAAATATATCTGACGAAGGAGACTATTAATTCTTTAGACATAATCCTTCTGAATTCGTACGTCCCGTTCAACAGGCCTCCATCTTAAACTGCAGGCTACGTGGCCTTAGCCTTTATGTGTTATGTTTCTATTGGCTGAATCAGCTTAAGACTCTCATCTCCAAGTTAAGAGGTGACAGTGATGAAACACTATGGCCAGTTGGTGTCTGTCTTCTCACTGTTTCTCAATGTGGGCATTCAGCATTATTGATTAA
>JAGFZM010001465.1:287474-315753 GCA_017657215.1 Limnothrissa miodon
TTAAGTCTGTATGGAACAATTCTTTAATATTCAGTGTTAATAGCATTTTTGTTTATTCAGCCAACACAATAGGAAAATAATACGTATGTCTTTTGTAGTGTTGTAGCTGTATCTTCAGCGTTTGCCTTCCATTTGTCTTGATGAATGTACATACATTAAAGCGGGTTAAATTTAGAGATATTTTCCACATCTACTTCACAGAAAATGCTAGCAGTAATCATCCATGTTGTGATTGTTTGAGTGTGTTTATGGCATATTGAATTCATAATCTTATTTATATAAAAATAAAATTGATTAATTCAGAAAATTCTCTAATGGCATTGTATGATTTCAAGAACCAAATCTATTTAGATCTTAAACTGATAAGATCTGAATGCATTCTGAAATAGCCCAGCATACACAACCACATGCCCATATAGACTACCCAGAGTAAATAGAGGAAACATGTTTTACATTTTAAAATGATTTCACTCTCTCACAGACACACTAAGTGCATTAATGGCTTGTTTGGATAACAGTAAAAAAAATATTTATAGTGACATCTAATTGTTAATTGGCTGATTATATTAGCAATAAAAACACCACAGCCTCCATGGTACATACTCTCAATGTAAATAAGTTTACTTAATGCTTGCCTGAAGAAATAAAGTTGCTTGGTCACCATTTTCTGGTTGTCTTTTGTCTGAGCTGCAGACGGAGATGTCTTCCATTCTTGAAAGCGCTCTCGTCCTTTTTGCACTATTTTGGACATTGTGCAGTGGGCCTGTCTGAGAACATGTCTCAAGGAAGTATGCTATGTCACATGGACTAGAGTACAATAGGGGGCACTCCATCTCAGATGGATGTGTGGGTATTTTTTTCATAGTGCTTCTAGCTTGTTAATGGGTGCATGCTTGGTTATTTCAAATTCTTGATTATTTTAATACAGAAACATTTTCATACCATCCTGTTCTATTTTTGGTATCATGCAACTGAAATTATTAAATAACTAAGACATACATAAAAATGTTACATTCAGGTAGATTAAAACTATTTATTGAACGCATACCTGTATCTGATGCAGCAGTACATTTGAGAGGGGAAACACAATTCATTTCTTGAGGGGAAACTAATTATTGAAAAGTATTTCTGTAGGAAGTAACTGTTGCATGGCAAAGTAATGCAAATTTGAAAAACTGAACTTATATCTTTCTTGTCTAAACTGCACTTGTATTTAACAAACAAAATAATGGAAATCTGTGGAATATCTATGAAACATATAACAGAATATCAATGATTATTCTGTATTGCTCTGATTTACAGTACAAATTGCATTATATTATTATACATTATTATACATGTATCAGCTAAAATTTATTTAGAAATTAAATAAGATAACATTTTAAATTCCCTAAAATAACAGGAACATAGAAAATGTGTTTAATTTAATGATATGGAAGTCTATATAAATATATTTTGTTAGATATTGTTTTCCTACTAATGGAATATGTTATAGAAACAACAAACACCAGAGAAATGTATTTTCAGTTCAACAAAGGTAATGAAAGCCTTTACAGTTAATGGATAATTAATACATTCAATATGTAGTTTATCCTAAGATAAAGTAATGTCTTAATTTCAGGTTTGGAAAATAATACTTATGTCAGTTATGTTATTTTTCCTCACTCGGCTTCATCACTTAACTGAATTTCTATAGTCATAAAATATTAACAGCTTATGAAGTGAATTTCAGGTTAGTTATGTTTTAAAAATAATGGTATATTTAGTCCAAGTTGATTTGGACACCTCACAATGGATCTTCAGTGTTTTGAGTAATGTTTCACGCAAATTGATGTAACCGATGCCATTGTGACTGGTGTTGATATGTGTTAATTTCTTTTAGCTTTTACAAATTTGTGTGAAATTGCTCATCATTATCAAAATGCTCATTGTTTGATTGGGAGATATTTGATTGATTGATTTGATTAAACAGCCTTAATGTGTGGATACAATTTATGTGCTTTTGTGACGCATCATTTTAAAGAACCAATGCATTGTCAGCAAGTTGAAGTCATTTTGTAGGTGCAGAGATACTTTGGCGTTCTTTGGTCTTAACTACTGTTTCATTTCATGCTGTAAAGATTTATTCACTTAACTGGAAGTGAAATTTAAATCTTAACAATTTGTTCAGAAGTCAAGAATTAGGATATATTCAGTTTTTGTGCCATATGCTTATGTAAAATGGCAAAGTTGTTTAATAGAGTTGATAAAAGTATTATGGTTTAGTGTCTGCCAGGCTCAATTGATTTACAAGATATATGTTAAAATCAGTTGTGCAAGGTCATGTAAACCGTTGGACTGTGTGTGTGTGTGTGTGTGTGTGTGTGTCTGTCTAATGTGCACACATATCATTCTCTTCATTTATGCTGACTTTTAGTTCTAATCTCAACCCACTTCTGTAAGAGGCAGAGTTTGTGTTGATATTGTTTCTCCAGTTGATCCTGTCTTTCCAGTCTGTCCATACATAATAAATAACATCTCTCTCTCTCTCTCTCTCTCTCTCTCTCTCTCTCTGTGTCTGTGTCTGTCTATCAGAGCCATGTCATGCTTATTCACTTTTCACTTTTATGCAAGTCAATATCCAAAAACATCTTTGGATCTTAAATCATGGTCATGCTGAGAACTCCCTTACCATATGTATCTAAAGGTGTTTTCAACATTTTTTGTGTATTTTTGATATATTTAGTGTATTTAAATATATGTTTTGTTTATCATGAACTTGTTATAACTTGTGAGAGATATTAAAAATATTTCATGATATGTACGATTCTGGATGAGTTTTTCTTTGGACAAATTGAATTTGTATCTCTGTAAATCCCCCTGTACATAGAGCCACACACTTTCATTGCCACTCAGTCTTATTGGCACTGAAGAAAGGTTTATCTGAAAATAGAATATTATGAAAGAGTGACACACTGTTGATACCACTGATGGAATTAATTAATCTCACAATACAAAATCCAAGATTTGCTCTAGTGCAGTTTCACCTTGAAGGTACACAACCTGTACAGTGTCAGTCAGTTAGCTACAAGTGGCTCTAATTGTCAAGACAACAATTAGTTGTTATGCTATTAACACATAGAAAGGGCATCTTTTATTTCCCACTCAACCCACTGAAGACTAAATCTCTGTACACGGTTTCATTCATTCGTTAATCAATTTATCTTTACGACAGTATTATGTTCATTAGGGACATCACTATTACAGCTGAGACAGAATGGTGAAGAACTATGCCCTGCTTTACTGAAGCTGGGTCTGTTGTACTGCAAGCTTTGTTATCATAAACTCACTTGTGCCTGCGTACATGGCGAGGACTGTGCATTTGATGTGCCACAGGTGTTCAACTGCCTCTGAATAGGGCGCTGTAGGCAGAATTAGCATTCTCATCAAGGTTTCTGAAAAAGAATAATCTTAATCCACTCTTATCTGCCCAATCGTATTATAGTCTGTTAGAGAAATCTCCACCCATATGGGCAAGACCCAGCACTAGAGAAGGGAAGACCTTGTGACTATGGGGATGACGGTCTGCATGTCTACAGTGTTATGACAGCCTGTTAACCGCCCCTGTGTCATTGCTGTCACCATGACGCTCACATTCACTCTTGCTCACTCTCACATTCACTCTTGCTCACACTCAGGAACATTAAAATGTATATAGTGTTGAAATAAATGAATCCACTATCTGCAAGTCCATACTGCAAATGTCATGCAACGAATGACCATGAATCATTTAATTGATTGCATTCGCTTTTCACAAAATCTATCTGTGCGTGTCTGAGGGCTGTATGTCTGAATTTCTTTTCATGGAAAACCTCCTTCATTTGCTTCTGATATTCACCACTACTGTTGCCGCTAAACTCCCAGAGCGTTTGATGTATCTAGACAGAGCTGGAGAGGAAGGCAGCGTCTCTGAGGGAGTGTGCAGTAAAAGTCGCGCAAGGCGAGGGGAGCGAAGCGGAGCTCCCACTGTGCTTCCTGTAAGTCCCAGACGGCAGGTGTTCTGAAGGTCTCGCCAAAATTGACTGTATTGGATGGACTGGGCTGAGCTGGATTGGGCTGGGTGGGTGACACAAGATTTGATGGGCACACTAAAGTTTCAGAGGTGCCTTTAAAACAGGGTGGCAGGTGAAGCCAAAGTGCTGGCATAGGGAGGGCGGTGAGCAATCCTCTTTCAGACGCAGAGGAAACATTGTGCCTAGGGTGTGATAGAGCAGCTTGCACTCGATGCGGTGCTGATGTTTGTTTACTGCTGCAGATGAGAGGTGTCAATATGTGTTGGCCAAGACCTATATGTTGGTCCGTTCTGTACCTTTGACACCAATATCCTTGGCCAAACCTGTTCAGTGGTTTCTGTGAGTATATTTGCATGTACAATTTCTCTGGCCATTGGCAAAGAAAACGTCGCATTACGTCGGTGTTGAAAAGGTTAGCTCATTGTTTTCACTTCCTATAGGTGAGATGAAAGCAAGATTCCCCCTTTGCCGCGCTGTTATCCGAGCATCCCTATGGTCTCTATGGCAACCCAGCAGCACGCTAAACTGCAGGTGCTGGGCAGAGATGAAGCACTCTAAATTAGGTTTAACCTCAGTTAGGGTGGGGGGGGGGGGGGGGGGGTGGGTTGGTTGAATATTAAAGAAAAAAACGTATGGGGTTATCTACCTTTCATTACTTGCCTTGTAATAGAAAGAGAAATAGGATTTTCTCATACGGTGCATCATCTGAACAAGCTGCACTGATCTGAAGCTCTCTGCTGCCCGCACTCTGCTTGCTTGTTGGTTGCATTTTAATTCACAAGCCCATTTAAACCGTTCCATTTACATGTTCGTCCTCCATATGTATGGGGGAAAGAAAGAAAGAAAGAAAGAAAGAGAACATCAGAGTCCCAGCCATTCTAGTCAGCGGGAGAGAGCACAAGTATGGCCATTGTTATGTCGCGTTGTAAATGGATCAAGCGGGGGATGTGGTCAGTGTGATTGGAGACGGACTCCGGGAGTCTCAATGAGACTCAGTGTGGCGTGGCTGGGAACTTTGGAGGAGGAGGATTTAACGTGAACATTTGGTGAAACTCTGACGTGGTCCTTTATTTTTCCATGCATCATGAAGTGCGTTTCTATACTTCAGTCATTTTTTAATTGATTCATTTTTTTTTATTTTAAATGGCAAACAGTATTCCCCCTCTTGCACACTGTAAATGTATGCATGGGGTGCATGAAGACTTACTCACTTAAATCAAATGTGAAATCTTTTAGCATCTCTTACCCTTTTGCACTGAAATGAGAGACAACATTCATTGAGTTCCTAGGGCAAGAGGGCTCGTTCAAATTGTGAATTGCAAGTGGGTGTCAAGAGTTGATAAAGGGCACTGTTTCTGTATGACCAGGGGAAGCCAGGGACCAACCTCAGAGACACTGTCTTATACACTTGCTCTCTCTCTCTCTCTCTCTCTCTCTCTCTCTCTCTCTCTCACACACACACACTCTCTCTCTCACTCTCTCTCTCCTTGCCTTCTGTCATTCTTGACTCCTCAAATGGACACGGTCACACACGTCGGTCAGAGGGCTGCTGCGTTCAGTGGGTATCAGACTGATAAATATTTAGTTTCTGCAGTGCTGGTCGGGTAAGACAGGAGATGTGTGAGGAACATGACTCAGCAGAAGTGTACAGTGAAGAGAATGTTTTGAAACAACAAAACGAAGGCACAGAAAGAGATGGACATGCTGTTTACTGATCAGCCGTAGAAAGTTTTATGAGACTTTGAGGGGCAGTGTCCTTGGTCCCAAAAGACCTTATTGAGACGTACTGTTTGCATCTTTGCAAAATAGCAAGGCCACTGGATTGGAGCCATTCAAACAACCTTCTAAGTTCCAATTCATTTTGAAATCATTTTGATGTGGATGAAATGTGAATTTGTATCCTGTGTACCTGGAGACCACATTCTTAAATTAAAACAATTTTTTTTTTTTAAATCATTAAAACTTTTCCAATTTAATAATAGACATTTGAAATGAACAGCAAATATTTTCTCCATAGGCCAAGTTATTTGGTACGGGCAGGCTACTGTGTCCCCAACAATGCTGTCTTTTTGTGATATAAACTTAAACAGACCCCTCACCTGTCCATCCACTCAGTTCAGTGCTCAAAAACACCATCTCTTCCTGTTTACTGCGGGGTGCTAAAAAGCTCTCCTGCTTTCGGACAGAAGGGCTTGAAAACGGCCGCTGTTAGCGCATCAGAGGACTCTTGTCTGGACTCACTGCTTGTGACTGCTCCAGGCACACCATGGCAGAAGGACGTTCCGGCACTTGCTTGTGTGTGTGTGTGTGTGTGTGTGTGTGTACGCGCACATTTGGGAGGCAAAGTGTAGAGAGGCTGTCTGTGCGGAGTAGTTGGCATCTAGTTCAGTGTGCGGTTTGAACTCAGTGGAGTTACTTTGAAATGGAAAAAAAAAAACAAAATGATGACCAATCTGTGAATTCATACACACATCTGCTCGGGAGCCCATCTGCAGTTTGTTCACTGCTATGGACTCCTAGACTTTGATGCTCTCACACATACAAACACTTACATTCACGCGTGCAAAAACCCGACAAAAAAAAGTACACACTGTCTCCCTCTGCTCCAAAACAGAACGACAAACTGCCTTACTGATACAGTGTGGCGATAGACACGTTGCTAGGTTACTGCGCTGGCCCAGTTGGCAGCCGGCATACAGTACAGTAGGCCGATGGAGACAAGGATGAGAGAGACTCTGTGTGTGTGTGTGTCGTGCACGTGCGTGTATATGTATGAGAGAGAGAGAGAGAAAGAGAGAGAGAGTGTGTGTGTGTGTGTGTGTGCGCGTTAGAGAGAGCACTATCCTGTGCCACTGTCTGCTGTCTCTGCGGTCCATCTTCTCACTGCCCCTCAGCTCATCACCTGCTCCCCAAATACATGTCTAAACAAACGACACAAAATCACATGGCTGAAGGACAAATACACAAAAGGAAAGAGGCACTAAAAAGTGGGACTAAAAACGGGGACTACATTTGAAAGCAGTTTGCAACAGTGTGCTGTTCACCGCGTGCTGTGTATGTTTCACTAATTCACGACTGGGATAAATGCAGAGACATTCTCATTTGCGCTGCTTGGTAATATGCTATACTAAACTATATTAACAGATCTTAATTCAGCAGAGGTCTGGTTGGTCACCCTGTGCCCAAAACGGCATTCTACATAAACGTGATGGCTGGTGGTTATCTGTCTCTCCCCTCATATGACCGTATGCTACCAATATGGTTTTAACAAAGAATAGTGGGGAAATAGTGCATTTGTGTTGCTTTAAAGCTTTGGTTGTTCTGACTGTGTCTGTGGTTAGCTGCCAGTAGGACAAGGATGAGGTGCTATGTGCTGTTACGCCTGAATGCATACAGTACAAACAGTGACTGGGACTGGCACTGGAAGATGGCATAGGGTACACAATAGAATAGTGTCCTCTCCTTCTGGCCATTGCAGTGGTTGTGTTAATGTAATGGACTATGGGCCACTGAGAGCTGTGGATAGCTAGGATGGATGGCAGATCCCTGCCTGTTGATGGCGTTGCCAGATGCCAAGTTCTTGCATGATTGCAAGCGCTGGAAGTGGCCGTAAAAAGGGGAATTGGTGCCTAAAAACAGACACAGAAAAGGATCTGTGCACGGCTTTGTAAATTACTTGGCGTCTGGCGTCTGTGACGCCCATGCTGAGGTGTGTGTTTAGTGTAGTTTAGGGTCTTGACTCTCATGCAGTTTTGTAAAAGATTAAATCAAGTAGATCTCAAACGTATCTCTCTCTCTCAAACACATTCTCTCTCTCTCTCTCTCTCTCTCTCTTTCTATCTCTCTCTCACTCAGTCTCACTTTGTACTTGCTGCTTTGCAAGAAACAGGATCAAAGATATTTTAATGTCTGAGTGTGAGTGCCACTTGTGCCCTTTTAAGAAGCACTTTTAACTGGCCCATCTTTGTGTTGCTCAACTGAGAAACTTTGACATTAGGCACTACAAGTAGAATTAACACTACAAGCATGTGTTAGGCTAAGAGTTGCATTTTGGCAAAAGGTTGGCTAAAGGTTCACCTTACAATCACTGAAAACCATTTAAACATTTGAACAAGCTAGTGGCAATACAACTCTGTTTACATATCATAACATCACACATTTTTGATAAAGAAAAATGCATTGACAGCAACTTTGCTGCATAAAGTAACTTTCAGAAAATAGCCTTGTTTCCAGGATTGAGTGGGTCAAGTTGCCCCTTAATGCAATGCAATGCAACCGATGCTTCACGATAAGCGTCAGTCAGCAGCGGTTGGCACAAATGATGGCCTTCTCTCTTGCCATGCGTGTTTCCTCTTAAGTGTCATGTCTTCCTGCTGTTAACTTTCGTTTCTCAGACTGAGGGTTTTCTTTTCTCCGCTCCCCAAGTCATCAGGTTGAATTCTGACTCAAAAACGGAGGTGTCTTGTCTTGTTGTACCCCCAAAGCGGCAGCATGTAATTTTGGATTGAGAGGACATGTGCCATGTGTGAAAGCTTGTGCCATTAGCTTAATGAGTTCCATGTTAGAGGGATTCCATTTCTCACACGTAATGTATGCCAAGTCAAATTAGCATTCCTTTCAGTTAGCCAGGCATTTTCTTCATCCCCCCCAAAAGAAATTAGTTTTAAAAAGGGTCATAAAATGCACTTTGAATAGATTCTTTTAATCGAATCTATTCGATGGCCATAAAATTTGCCCATGACCACGTAGACACACTTTTAAAAAAAGTCGGCCCAGTTTTCTCTTTGGCTGCGGTGTGGTTGAGTAGCATTGAAAGACTCTCACACAAGCACAGTTCTAAATGGACATGTATTGAAAAAGCTACAAACCCTCGGTCTCAGGCAGTGTGTTCAGCTGATGGTTGTATTGACAGTGTGCGCTGTGACTTATTATTGCAGATTGTCTCAAGAGGCCCTTCTCTCTCCTATCTCTGTTTACCATTGTGATCCTACCAGATCCCTTTCACTCACCACTCTCAAATTAAAGCCTTACACCTCGCTTACTTCACTTATTCCTTGGCCTCTTGGCCATGTTTTGGCGAAGGTGAGGGTGCCAATTGAACAAAGGCCTTTCAGCCAGAAGCACCCCTCACCAGCCAGAGCTGCAGTGCTATCTTTCTTCTCTGCACCGAGCCGTGTTGGGGAACTTGACCGCTCCGCTCCTTGGCCAGGGGATTTGGAGGGCTGAGTCACCGGATTACAACCGGCGTTAACAGACTGCCGTTTCAGCCAATTGCTGCCGATTGGCATTGGAGCGGCAGAGGCAGCAGGGCTTTTGCTTTCTGCAACATACCCTCACACTTCCCTCCACCTCAAAGAGCATGCCCACTTTCTTTGAGTGTGTGCACTTGAGTACGTGTGTGTGTGTGTGTGTTTGGGTGTGTGAATCGAATCACTTGCACCAATGAAGGTGGGCGTGAGCAGTGGCAATGGTGACTGCTAAGTTGATGAGCGTCAGTCAGCTCTCACTGTCATTTTTTCAGTAGCTCAGAGTACTAGTGAAAATATTCAGGTTGTTTATGTGTGCGTGTGTGTTTGTGTATGTAGGAGAGAGAGAGAGTATATATATTTTAAGTCCCCCCTTCCTTCTGCCTCACTCTATCTCTCTTGCACACACCCAACAACAGACACACACACTCATAAAGATCCTATTAGGGTGGTATCTCTTCACTGGTGTATATTGTCCTGGGTTAACCCAGTGAGAATGCTATACCTATGACAAGCCCATCCTCCTTGCCATAATACTCCTGGACCTGGGGGATTAATTTAAGAGCTGAGGCTGAGAGAGAGTGTGTGTGTGTGTTTCTGTCTGTCACATGGGCTGAGACAACACCGCCATGCACTGCAGCTAAAGTCTAACCGTCTGGACCAAGATGAACGGGTTCTGACCTCTCGCTACCTGTGTTTGTGTGTGTGGGAGTGAGAATATCAACCAACCATCTGCCATGTCTCCATCATTTGGGTGATGGCGAGTAAGGATGCTCTCGCCTCATAGTCTTCGCTTACAGAAAAGTAGGATAACAAGCAACAAAGCTGGCTGTGTTTGTGTTTGTGTGTGTGAGTGTGTGTGTTTGTTTGTATGTGTTTGTGTGCGTGTGTGTATGCATGTGTACCAATGAGTGTATGCTCGCAAAGTGTTTTGGAATATTTTTGTCTCTGATTGGCACTTTTCTTTAACTGAACTAAAACAGTTATAGTTACTTTCGTAAAAAAAAAAACACATCTTACTGGCATGCCAGTGAGTAGGTGAAGCTGTTCATTTTTTTAGTATTAATTCAAAAGTAAAAGTCTTCCTAATTAATGATCTGTAATATGTAACTGGTATATATTACATATGTACAGTGTTTTCAAATTAGTAATCTCTTTGTGCAGTGTTTTTCGTATGTGTTGCCGACTGGAGCATGTTCTTCCAGCCCCTCTCATTTGGGTTTGTTACTCTGCCTCTCTGATTGGCTTGGGCATCTGAGAAACCTGATTGGTTGTGTGGACCAGCGGAGGGTGGGGCTGGGGTGGGGCCATGTGTTTGTGTTTGTCTATGCTGTGTGTGTAAATGTGTGGGTGTGTGTGTGTGTGTGTGTGCGTGTGTGAAAGAGAGAGACAGAGAGAGAAACCGGGTGTGTTTATGTGGTGGAGAAACAGACTGTGTGTGTGTGTGTGTATGTGTGTGAGTGTGTGAGCGTGTGGTAGCTGCCTGTGCGGTAGCGGCAAGTTGCCCAGCAGCGAGGGGCAGAGCGACTCAGTGTGCAAGCGTTCCTCGCATGCTTCCAGATCTGCTCTCTGACTGTTGTCGCCTTTTTGGAGCGGGAAGGTTTCTTTACACAGCTCTACCAGTTGAACTCAAAGGAAAGAGCGAGGGATCAAGCCGAATGGCCCTTCAATAGAGACAGGCAGGGACTTTCTTGGACCATGTCTTAAACAGAGATTCAACACGACAGCAGGAGTTGTGTGCTTTTTCCCCTTGTGTAGTTGTTAGTAATGTGTATTGGCGTAACCATCCCGTATCTGTCTTTCTCTTTAGTGCTCTCTCTCTCAGCCTTTCTCTTTTTCTCTCTGCTGCCCACGCTGTTTCTTTCGCTTTCCCCCCAAACTCTTGCTTTCACTTGTGCTTGCTCGCTTGCGCTTTCTGTCATTCTTTCATTTTCTCTCATTGTCTCACTCTTTCGTGGTCTCGGTTCCCCGGTGCTTGTGAAGCACAGATGGTTTTTTTTTTTGCTAATCATTAATATTCATATCCTCCCCTGTGGTGAAAGCAACTGTTTTGAAGAGGAGCAGGTCACTTGTCACTAATCCGTCCACAAATAATTCATTGACTGACCTGTCCAACGGCATTTTATGCTTACTGGGGGACAGCAGGGAAACAGTGGGCTAATGAAGATAAATTGTGATTTAGGGAGCACCCTAGAATTGGCAACACTAGGACAATGTTGGAAACATCTACAGTGACTTGTTAGTGCTCAGTTGAGCTACTTAGCAGAGGCATGTTCATAGGCTGTTTATCCATTCTGCCGTTGCTGTATAAGAGTTGTCATACAAAAGCTAATGAACAGTATCATTTTTTTTTTACAAAGAAAAGAAAATAAGCAGTAGCTCTTTTTTGTATTTGCGTGGATATGGGTTAGTTGTCCCGGAACCATAGAAAGAGAATAACAGAACAGGCCTATGAAAGGTAGACTAAAAAGTTTTTTTTGTGTGTAAAGTTTGTACTTAGACAAATTGACCTGGACTCAGTGATGCACGCAGGCTGAAATTCCAACCAATCATTTTATTGATGTGTTTAATTTGTATAATGATTGTTGCAAAACAACTTACTTTTACCAGATTTGTTGACTTTGCTGTAGCATTAATCTGTGATAATAGACTGTGCAAACACTTCTTTGACTGCATTTGAATCCCTGTTGTGTGTTGCAACTCTCAGACCGTAGCCTCTCGGGGAAAACAAACACGTCCTCTATTCTTAACCAGAACTAAGTGCTAACAACCCTTCATCCCTGCCAAGTCGGCCAAAGAAAGACCAGGAGCCCCATAGAAGTCGGCACATTCGCACTGCTGCCTGTGTTTTAGTAGGCGCTGGCTTCTTACATGACTAAGTCCTACAACAGCGAAGCAAGCGGTGCCAAGCCTGACTGTGTGTGTGTGTGTGTGTGTGTGTGTGTGTGTGTGTGTTGTTTGTTTGTGTGTATCAGTGTGTGTGTGTTTGTGTCTGTGTTTGTGTGTGTGTGTTTGTGTGCGTGTATTTGTGTGTGTGTGTGTGTGTGTTTGGTTTTTGTGTTTGACTGTGTGTGTGTGTGTGTGTGTGTCTGTTTGTATGGCTATGTACACTAGAAGATTGCGCTCTGACGCAGACAGGTGAAGGCTCTCAGCACTGTGAGTCAGGGCTGGGCCTAGGAGGAACCGTGGTTGTTGATATCACCACTAGCCTGTTGGACTCACTGTACTTGAAACCGCTGGGATGATTCATTGTTGAAATCGTCCTGGGAGAGACTGACACAGCCATGGAGAGAGAGAGACTGAAAGATCATTCCAGAAAGTTTCTTTAAGATGAAGACCTAAAGTCTGAGAAATATCGTCCTGGGAGAGACTGAGGTAGCAAGGGAGAGAGGAGAGAGAGAGACTGAGACATCATTCCAGAAAGTTTCTTTAAGATGTAAACTTAAGGTCTGAGAAATATACTGTATGTTGTTTTTTTACCTTTCTATCCATACACAGAACAATCTGCAGTAGTACATATTATCTTCATTACCTTACTACACACTCCCTGTTTGTTGGCTAATACAGTTAAATAGCTTATATAGGTAAGAGCACCAGTGTAGTTTATGGTGCTGTCAGCTTTAAGCAAAGGTAGCTTTAGGCTAGTGTGGAATATGTCTAATTGGACTGGAGACTTACTAAGTGCCCTCTTAAGGATGGTATAGACATTATGCCTTCCTGCCAATTCAAGAGTTCTTAACATCTTAAGGGCTTAAGGGACCAAGCTGGAAAGGAGGTTAATTAAGATTATTTATGTATGTCTGGATCTTTAAAGAGGGCTGTCAGTCTTCCCTGTCATAAACAAGACTGCTACAATATGGGCAGAACCCTAACCAGCCACGCCACGCCTCGTCCCTCCCTCCCCCCAAAAAATCCCAACTCAGGCCCTGGTTGATGGTAGAGCAGTCCGCGAACACTGAAGCTACCTGTTCGTCATCTGTTTTGTTGTCAGAGACTGAATCAGTGAATCTTGAGACGCGTTGCAGTGGAGTCAGGAGACAAACATTTGGATTTATGGCCCCTGTAATATCCCACGTCACTCCACCTCTCTGACCCCCTGAGCTTTGAAGCGTAATAAAGCGTGAGATTATTTCTCTCGTTAAATGATGTGCCGTTGTTGTGTCTGTAAGTGTAAGTGTGTGTGTGTGTGTTTGTGTGTGTGTCTCTGTGTGGGTTGGGGGGGGGGGGGGGGGAACACAATGTTAGCTGTTGCAAATCACTCTTAGAGTGAACTATATATCTCTCTTCACTTCATGCTGATGAGAATAGATAACAGAGGAAGGAGTTGAGCTGTTCAGGTGGTTTGCCTGCATTTCTGATATTTGCCTTTATTTCTGTCATTCTAAGGTATATTATTATCGCTTCCTCTAGCATAGCTAGTGCACCAGCAATATACATGTTGTTTAAGTTCCCTTTCTTCCTGATTTTTTTCCAGGGGTTTATGGTAGTCCTTCTCTGAAACACTCTTAACAGTGGCATTGTAAAACTCACTGGTCAGCAACTCACTTGAGCAGCAACTGTACGCCTGTCATGTTAGGCATTGCTGGGCGGTATCTAGTTCTTACTGTGAGGATCTGACCTGTTCACAGGGGAGGAAGCTGACATACTCACGGCAGAGAGTTTCAAACAGGAAGAAAGATTTGTATTTTTCAGAACTGTCAGGGTATTGGGGAGAAGTGTAGAGGCCTGTAGATCCGTGGAATGTCTCTGGATGTCACATGACCGCAGTTCCCAGCAAGTGTCACATGACACAGGGTGTGGTGGTGGCAGAGAGCCCAACCTTTTCCTCTTATATGTCCAGTTAAACAAGGCATAGTTCACACACACACTCACATGGTCAGTTGGTTTTGGTCAGACACTAACACTTTTTTTGCAGAGTTACAGGCTCAGTTAGAGTACAGGGCATTATTAATGAGGTTTCTGTATGTAACATCCTTGGGGCATGCATAATCTCAAACACTCTGAGATGTATTTTACACACCCAAATAGTCAGCACTCAGTCTGTGTTGTGTAAGGTATTTTTATCTCATCACGTTGCATGACATTTTTTGGCTGTATGGTGTTAAAGTTTTTTAATGTATGTAAACACAGTCAATACAGAATCGCTTAGAGCAATGTCAAGGTGTCAGGGGTCAATGTTATGACCTTATATTTTAGAATTGCATTTTCCTATGCCCCCTTGGTTGAGCTACTCCTAAGCAAGTGGCGAGCTACTGGTAGCTCCTGAGCTAGTTGTTAGAAAGCCCTGGACTGTTGCGCAGTATCTTAATTTATGTGTGTCTTACAGGCAATGCCAGGCTTTGGCACACATAGGCTGAAAAGTTTGATATTACTTAAAGGTACAAAGACAATAGGTTGTATGTAACATTCAACAAGTGCTGCTATCAATCTAAGACACTGATTATGTCAATCTAAGATGCTGATCATGTCAGTAAAGAGCAGCTCAAATTACAGGTCAAGTTAGTTTGCTATTTCGATTCATTTCCATCATACTTATCATCTCTCATCTGTAAATATACATTTACAAAACATTGTCCAAACATAATATGTGTGTTTGTGGGGTTATGTTGTGTCGACTTCCCCTAGACAACACATCTCAGCACCTTTGTTCATAATATCAATTACTCTTCCATTTCAGCTTTCTTAACAGAGTAGTGAATTAATCACGAAGCAATCAGGTCCTTGGCAGAATGCCCTGGCCAGGCACGTAGATTTGTGTGCGAGAACATCACATTAAATCCTAGGTTGAACTCATTAACCCTTTTGAATGTGGATTCCTGGAAGAATGACTCAATGCACCAGTGATCTAAATAGAACTCTTCCCTAGAACAGTGTGTGTGTGTGTGTGTGTGTGTGTTTGTGTGTGTTTGTGTCTGTGTGTGTGTGTGTGTTTGTGTGTGTATGAGTATTTGCTGTGGCTAAGAACAGACTGAATCATCAGTGTTTGTGCATTAGTTCTTTTTGTTCAGTGTCTTTCCTTGATTGTTTGTTCACATTATTTATATCTTAGTTATATGAGGGGCTTCATAATCAGTCTGATCATCACATTAATCCTCTTCAGTGGACTGTTTTGCTACTGTCATCATGCTGCTGGTTATCATACTGCCTTGTTGTCCGCTAATTTGTGATTCCATGGCACTGGTCACATGCGGGTGCCTAAAAAAAGCTCCTACACAGGTTTCCAATGGACTCAAGACACGTGTCTGCCTGGAAACGTTGTGCTGGCAGTTGATGAATCTGAATCATTCTGTCTCGTCAAGTGAGCGCTTGCGAATACCTATTAGCATACTGCATGCCCTGATGTCGCCACAATAGGCACTCTTCACATGCAGTGTAAAGACATCTGGGCATAGCTGCGAATTGGACATTTGACAACTGGTCGAACAGTGAAAAGATTGAAATTAGACTCGGTATGAAAATGTGCTGGGCATTAGACCGCCGATGTTGTATTACTGAGAGTCATATTGCCTTATAAGAATTCGCAACCAGATGCACGGGCACCACAGAATACAAATGAGCCCATAATAATTCTGTGAAAAAGGGCCCAAATTAAACAGTTTGCAGCACAGTCAGCTGAGTCTGTGTCTTTGATTGCATTGAGTGACTGTCTTGTGCACATTTTGTCACGCTTTGATCATCCCTGCTGCCTTTGGTCACCTGTTAGTTCCTCTGTGCATAAGCTCCGTCACGCTCTGGTACTGAGTCCGCCACCTCATGACTATAACATCACTACAACTCGGCACGCTCAAGCAGCGGAGGCCACAGCGGTAATTCTTCAGAGGTTTTGACGACACAAGCGCTATGGAGGAAGAGGAGGAGAAGGAGGAGGAGGAGGAAGAGGCTAGTGACTGGCTGGCAGGCGTTGAATGGCTCCATTCTGGGCCTCCTCTTTCGTCGGCACTCTCCTTCTTCTTCTCCTCTCCTCCCCTATGCCACAGTCCCAGCCACTGAACCCGACATTCCACTGCATGCGTGCATTAGTATGCCAGCGCGCGTGCCGACCCGGCCTCCCCCCTGCACCACGCTATCCTACAGCTGCCTGCAGTCAATATTAGCTCTTTAGACCAGACATGGCTGGCCACCTTGGTTTTTTTCAAAGGCCCAAAATTTAAAAGTCGACTTTTCTTTCTTTATTTTTTTGCTCCCGTTTATTTCTCCTCCCTCACAACTCGTTTTGGCAGCAATGGCAGACGGCGCGGTCACTGTAGGCAAACATTAGGTAAGCGTTGCATCTGCATTTGTGCAGCTTGCATCGTCAAGCAAGGCCCAGTTTTGTGATTATATTGAGAGACAGTATATTTATATTTGTGTGTGTGTATGTGTGTGTGTGTGTCCAAGGGTGTGGTGGGGGCGTGGTCATGGATGTTTAAAGGGCACAGAGTTTATCCTTGTCCCCAGCCATAAAAATAACACTTTAAGAGTCACTCAAGAACTGCTTCTGTGGGGTTAGATAACGCAGCTTCCAAATGATTCAAACTTACACTATAAATGATCCACAGTCTTCCCATCACATCATTCTGCAGAGGACATCCCTCAGAGGTTTAGGGATGTTATATACACAGTCTTTCTTTCTTTGTCTCTCTCTCTCTCTCACTCATACATACTCTTTCTCTCTCTCTCTTTCTCTCACACACACACATACTCTCTCTCTCTTTCTCTCTCTCTCTCACACACACACAAACACTCTTTCTCTCTCTTTTTTTCTCTTTCTCTCCCTCACACTCACATACTCTTTCTCTCTCACATGCACACACATACACACACACACACACACACACACAAACACACACACACACACACACACACAGTCTTTATCTCACTCTCTTTCATTTTTATAATTTTCCCATTGCCCTTGTCCTCCTGTTTGTGTCTGTGATGCATGAGTATGACTGTGTGTGAGGATAGGATTGAGGATTGACAGAGGACAGTAAGTGAGGATGAGCCTGAGGGTGGTGATTGGATTGAGGACAGTAAGTATGGATAGTCCTAAGTGTGGAGGGTGGAGAGAGGACTGTGTGTGAGGATAGGACTAAGGGTGGAGAGAGGACTGTGTGTGAGGATAGGACTTAGGATGGAGGGGTGGTGGGGTAAAGGACAGTAATTGAGGATGAACATGAGGGTGGAGAGAGGACTGTGTGTGAGGATAGGACTAAGGGTGGAGAAAGGACTCTGTGTGAGGATAGGACTTAGGATGGAGGGGTGGTGGGGTAAAGGAGAGTAATTGAGGATGAACATGAGGGTGGTCATTGGACAGAGGACAGTAAGTACGGATAGTCCTAAGTGTGGAGGGCGGAGAGAGGACAATAAATGAGGATGAGCCTGAGGCTGGAGGGAGGACTTTGAGTGAGGATGAACCTAAGGGGGAGGGGAGACAGTAACTGAGGATGGACCTGAAGGTGGAGGGGTGGAGAGAGGACTGTGCGTGAGGATAGGACTGAGTGTGAGGATTAGACTGAGGGTGGAGAGAGAACTGATCTTGATCACAAGACTGAGGCTGTGCTGAGTGGGGTGAAGGATGGATGTAGTCTGACTCCTCCAAGAGGAGGATGGGCCAAGTGAACGGGTACCACCACAGCACACCACAGGCACACAGGGAAATGAGAGGGTCTCCCAGTGAGCTGTGGGCAGCTTTTTCCCTCATGCCAAACCTTTCCATGGGGACCCACCAGCCACTCTGCCTCTGTCTGTTTGTGTGTATTTGGCATCAATTGTGTGTGTGTGTGTGTGTGTGTGTGTCATCAATTGTGCATGTGTGTGTGTGTGTGTGTACAAGTGTGTGTGTGTGTTTGTCTGAGTGTGTGCACGTGCTGGGCATGACTTTGGCAAACAACAATGCTAGAAATCACAATAAAAACATTGAATGGTTGCTATTTCCATAGCTATATCTTGTCATTTTCCCCCGCTCTCATTGTAAATGTCAGTTTGTCTGGACTTCAATGATAGCTGCTCTTGATTTCTGAAATCATGTGAAGAATGTTGTCATGGTTTTGGCTGCTTTGCCGAATTTGTCTCCACTTGTTTCATGACCAGAAGACAGCAAGGCAGATATTCTGGGCAATCTTGGGGGGAGTGGAAGGAGGATGCAGGGGAGAAATGAAAAAAGATCCTGCTATTGCCTTCAAGAAGACCCCATTATTAAGCTGACTTGACGAGTTTACACAGAGCTAAACAAAGGGCAGCACGATGCCATCCCAGTATGTGATTTTAGATAGCACATCAGCATTTCTGTAGCAGAGGTGTGGCATTAGTCTAGTGTGGTCTTTGGTTCACACAGAGTACAGTTCAGCTCTGTTTCTAATTGTTGTCATCTTTAAAAGCAGAATAACAGTCCCCACTTTATTTGACTGAAATGGCTAAGTCGTATGCATGAAAGTGATACCCAAAAACGTGTACGAATTTTAGCTGTAAGTTCCAGAAATGATTTGTGACATCCCAGACAGATTTTCTTCAAGGATAATACCTGTAAAAGAGAATGATGAAGTGAATGCTGGTGAAACATTCCCACCTTGTACATGCTGTGTAAAAGCACCAGGGGAGGTGAGAGAGAGAGAGAGAGAGAGAGAGAGAGAGAGAATGAGTAAATCAGTAAGGGAATTGGGCCGTCCCAGATCTTTGTTTCCCTGTGTCTGTCTTTTTCCCTTCGTGCAGAGAGAACTTGTTCGCTCACGTCAGTCTTTGAGCATTGCTCTCCGACCTTAGTGACGGGAAACTTTCCCTTCCTCTCTTACTTACTGTACCCACACTAGGCTGGTCGGCAGTGCACTTCTGAGGGTGCCCTTGGGAAACAGATGAGAGTATGGGAAGGAGCGGGATGGAGAATGGGTGCTCCCTTCGTCGTTATCATTTTTATAATGAGTGTATGTGTGTTCTGTAACTTGTGTGTGTGTGCTGCTGTGCATCTGTGAGGGATCCGCACCATGACGCACACACCCAGAACGAGGTTGTGCGGATTAGCTCGATGCCAGTTAAGGCCAACGCACAGGACCTGTGCCAGCAAATTTACATCAGGATAAAAATATCTTCCAAAAGTCCAGGAATTTTTTTTGCACAGTCTGTGTGTGTGGTGTATGTGTGTGTGTGTGTGTGTGTGTGTGTGTTTCTGTGTCTGTGTGTGTGTGTGTATGTGTGTGTGTTAGAGGATGTGTGTATGTGTCTGTGTGCACGTGAGTGTGTGCATTCTCATGATGGCTGATTGGCGTCAGCTCGTGTTCCAGGTGCTGCTCCCACTAGCATTGCGTTGGCAGTGAGGCGGAGGAACAGATCTGCGCAGCGCTGTGTTCTAGTCCAGATGTAATCTTTCCTTCCCAGCCCTCAACCTCCCTGCACACAACTCACTTCTCCCAGACTACAGCCACACTGGGTCAGACTCTCTCTCTCTCTCTCTCTCTCTCTCTTTGTCACCCTTTTTCTCTCTCCTGCTCATTCTGTCACTTTTCCCATTATTCTCACTTATCTGCCTTTCACTTCTCTTCATCACCATCCCTTTCACATTTCAACATGTCTCTCTCTCTCTCTATCTCTCTCTCCTCTAGTCTCTTCTTGTTCCTTGTCTCCCCACTACCATCCCTACTAATGTTATGACTCACATTCTTCATTTCTCCTCTCTCTCTCTCTCTCTCTCTCTCTCTCTCTGTCCTCCACTGCTTTACACGGCTTCTCTCGCTGCTCCCTCCTCTCTCCTGGTTGGGCAGCTTCCCTCATGTTAATGCAGTTGTTAACAACTTGTGGTTGGGCGGTTAGAGTGGCTTCTGGTCAGGGCGCGCTGTGCTTGTGCCATCTGGGAAGAGAGAGAGAGAAGGAGAGAGAGAGAGAGAGGAGCTCTCGGGGTGGTGCTCCGCATGGCAAGCATGATCCCTGAAAGACAGGGATTGGTCTAGCCGATGCACAGTAACTAAGGCAGCATTTTTAGGATTTTTAGGACCTCTTTTTCTGACTTTCTGTCCCTCTCTCAGTCATTCTTTCCCTTTTGCTCTATCACACACTTCTTTTTCTATTGGGACTTTGGAATTTGATATGTATTGTCTGTGTATTTTATTGTTAGTATTTCTACACACTGCATGATACCAACAATTCAGTAGCAAAAAAAAGCAAAACAAAACAAAGGAATTGTTTATGACAACAAGCATACATTTATTCTAAATGACATATTGTCTATCCTTGTTTTTTTATCAGATGTTTGTTTGAATATTAGATAGAACAAATTTGAAGTGTGTTTTTTATATGTATTACAAGCTGTTTGCGACAAAGTGAGTTGGGAATTGCACTGCAAGTTTTTGACTTACATGGTTAACTGAATGAACTGAGCTTTCAGCTTGTCAGCCCTTAGACGGATGACTGTGATCTGACAGTGTCTGCAACCGTGGCCTTCATCCGTTCTAATCCCTTTCTCCATCTCTCCCTCTCTCTCTCTCCTTCTCTCTTTCTTCCCTCTTCCCCTTTTTCTCTCGCTCTGTAGGAGTCGGAAGATCCAGATCCGGAACATCCCCCCTCATCTTCAGTGGGAGGTGTGTATATGTCAGCTCTCTGCACAGAGGGGTGCTGTGTGTGTGCGCGTGTGTGTCTGTCTGTGTCCGCATGCGTGTTGATGTGTGTGTGTCAGTATCAGTGAACGCCAGCCTTAATGGACACAATCCTGTAAGTCATTCATCTCTGCCATCACAGATGCGATGGTAACCATTGTCATCATAGCACACCACAGTCCTCCATTTCCCCAGCCTGCATTCCACTACATCCCTGCTCCATTAGCTTTCTACTGATGGAGGGTCCACAGCAGAGCAGAACATTGCATAATCATCTCTCTTCTCCCCTTTCTCTCTCTCTCTCTCTCTATCCCTTTTCTCTATCTCTGTTGCTGTCCATTTTGGTAACCCTCTCTCTTTCTTCTCCCTTTCTCTCTTCTCTCTCTCATCATGTCCATAGCCAGCGCTGGTGCCCTCTGTCATTCACCTACCTCATCTTTTTTCTTCCTCCATTTCTGTCACTCACTTTCACACCGTCATGCAGTATGCAGTGCTAACAAACATATACACATACTCACACACAAACACACACACACACACACATACACACACAAATATATATATATATATATACAGTGTTATGACTCAATAAGACACATAAACACAGAAACACTATGGTGTAATACTGGCTAACACTTACCAGGGATGAGGTAAAGTTGTACCAAAACCGAAGCCCCGTGCAAGATTCTCAAACAGCACCACTGACTACAGTCATTCCACAGAATGGTGCACTCTCAGCATTGGTTACGGATCCTGACATAGAGGCCCAGATCACTGAGGCCTAGCGCACTGGCCTTCCCTCATATTTAGAGGAGTATTTGGGCTATTTCATAAAAACAAGGCCCGTGTGATACACATCACCTCCACTAGACTGAGGTACATTTCAGTTTGATTTTTAATCATCTATCACTCTTACATAGTCTGAAAATGCTCTGCAAGGTCAGTGTCCTTCAGACCAGACACAGTCGATTGAGCCAACCACCTCTCATTCCATTTCTCCTCAAAAGGGAAAAGTAGTTGTGCTGAGTTACCTGACAATGATTAACCTTACTAGTGCATGACCTGTGTTCCTTGTATTTCTCAAACCATATTTATTATTACCCGCCGCCTTCTAGCATATTAAACTGCAAACAAATGTGTGATTGGCTTGTGTAACTCATGAACTGCATTTTCTCATTAGCCATTATTCTATTCTATTCTACCATCTTTTGTTTTCGTTCACCGTGACAATCGGTTCAGTTTTTTGCCTGCCTGTTACCCGACAAGGAAGAAACCCTGGAGTGGAATTTTGGAAAGGCGCCTTCAAGAGAACATATACATCTCACACTTTCTCTCTCTCTCTCTCTCTCTGCCTCTCTCTGCTCCAGGTTTTGGACGGCCTTTTAGCACAGTATGGTACAGTCGAGAATGTTGAACAAGGTAAAAGCTTCTATCTTTTTCATACATGTGATGCGCAGAGTAAAAAGGTCTTTCATGCAAATGATTGCCTCTGAAGTCATTATGTGACCAAATGTGCACTTTGTCCTTTGACCAAACTCCTCAACCAAATTTACAATGAAGGTTTTTTTATGTGTTAATCCATCATGATGTTAGTGTTAGTATGTCAAATGTGTTTTTGTGTGAAAAGAAAATGTCTTTTTGCAGTGGAAATGTTCATATATCCTTGCATGCATGCATGCATACCTGTGCATGTTTGAGAATTTGTGTGTTTGTATGCAGTCTTTGCACACATGTGTGTGTGTGTGTGTGTGTGTGTGTGTATATATATATATGTCTGTGTGTGTGTGTATGAGGGTTTTTACACATGTATGTGAGCGCGCATGAACCCTGCGCACCCTGCCCATAATGAGTGCTGTGTGGCGGTGCGGGTGGCAGGCTTGAAGTGGGGAGAGGCAGAGGGAGAGAGAGACAGAGGGAGAGAGAGACAGAGGGAGAAGCACACAGACGTAGACGGGGAGAGGCAGTGGCAGTGGCTGGCAGCCAGCGGTAATGTGTGGATGTGTGTTTTTCAGGGAGGGAGAGGTAGGCGCCTGCGGTGTGTCTCTCTCCTCTCTCTCTCTATCTCCTCCCTCCCTCTTTCTTCTCTCTCTCTCTCTCTCTCTCACCCTTCTGTACACTCCCCTCTTACTCCTCTCGTTTCTTTCTACAGCCCTTTTTCTCTAAATATCCCAAATATCCCTCCCTCCCTCTATCTTTCCCCTGACTGCCTTTCCTTCTCTCTCTCTCTCTCTCTCTCTCTCTCTCACTATTTTCCTACACTATCCATCTCTCTAAACGCTGTCTTTGCCATGACGCCTTCTCTCTCTCTCTCTCTCTCCTCCTCCCTCCCTCTCTCTCTTTACCTTTTGTCTGTTTTCTGTGTCAGCCAAACCCTGTCTCACACATTCAGTGCAGCTCTAACCTCTTAGCGGCTCTCTGCCCCACTGCAAACGTATAGCTGCCTCTGTGACTGTGACAAGTGATTGGTGGCAGCTGGCAACAACCCATTAGACAGGGCTGCCAAGCCTCTTACTGTAAAGACCCTGGGGCCTGTTTGACTGAGGAGTAATTGAGGTATTGTGGACGTCATCAGAAATCGTGGGCATTAAATACAATTCTGTTAAGTACTTTTGGATGTCAATTTGCTTATTGGATTGTGTGTATTTTTTTATCAGTGGCACCTGGAATTTGTTTTGAGTTGTTATTGATTTTTTTTTTTTCATTTCAAGATTTTTGCTTAAACCACACAAAGTTTTCAAGAAGATTTTGCTTTCACAAATCTTTTCTTACAGTATTTCAACATATCAATAGTAATTTATTTGGCCAAATGTCTATTATTATATTTACATGATGTCTGCGAAATATATTGTAAAACAAGCCTTTGAAATGTGAGTTTAATAGTATATTAATCACAGTTCCGGGGACGATATTGATAAAAAAGACCCAGTGTTTATAGGTTTCCTAATTTTAGCTTTTATTGCTATACACAGGCTGTTCCTTTTTCACTTCAGTGTCCTCATAGACGTAACCTGAAATTCCGTTTGGTTTTCTAAACTACAGATTGTGCCTGTCATCTAATTGTAAACTCGATTATTTGCAGTGGTTCCCTGCCAACACCTTATCAGGGTGTGTGTGTGTATATGTGTGCTGCATGTCTATGTCTGTGAGTGTGTGTGTGTGTGTGTGCGTGCTGCATGTCTATGCTTGCGTGTGTGTGTGTGTGTGTGTGTGTGTGTAAGTGCTGAATGTCTTTGCATGTGTGTGTGTGTGCGTATGAGTGTGTGTAGCTCTGCCTGAGGTGTCTGCTCTGATTGATTGCTGTGTGGGGCTGAGGGGGATGTACTGATCTGGATGCACATGCAGTTTGCCCATCTTACAGACTCTGTCAAGAAGGCTTTGAATGATTCAGAAACAAAAAGTCTAAAACACACACACACACACACACTTCTTGTTGGTCCTGCTGCTGCTGTTGTTATTGTTGTTGGGCAGCAGTCAAACCATTACCATGCCCCACCTATCTGTCCAACAGCTGGCTGCTCCTGGCATAATTAACTATCCCACTGCCTCTTCTGTGTGTGTGTGTGTGTGTGTGTGCGTGTGTGTGCATATTTGTATACATGCATGCACCCCTCTATTTCTTTCCTAACACCTGCATGTTTGTGTCTATACACCTTTCTGTGTGTGCGTGTGTGTGTGTTTTTGACTCGGGTAAAGCAGAGTTAAATCCTCAAAGGACTTAGAACAGCAAGTGGCTGTACCCTTACCTGTTTAAGCTTGTGCTGAGGCTCCATGAGGCTGCTGTTTGAACGGCTCGATCATTAGCCCAGTGTTTCTCATCAGCAGAAAAGCCGGAGACAGAGAGAGAGAGAGAGAGAGAGAGAGGGGATGAGACAAAGAGAGAGGGAGGCTGAGACTGGCAGTGGCCGGGCGGCACGCTGGGCTTTGATCTCTGAGAGCGCTATCCTCTCCTGTCTGTGCTGTGTGGTCATTGTCTGGTGTTCCTGTAGGCCGGGCCTCTGTAATGACCATTATGGATGAGGATGACAAAGTGGCTCTCCACATCTCCATGCGAGGCTGACTGTGACTGTGAGCAGATGTGTGTATGCATACAAGCCAGTGTTTAAATGTGCTCTCTTCTTTCTCTCCCTCTATTCTCTCTCTTCTTCTCCCTCTCTCTCCCTTTCCTTGTTTCACCCCTCACTCACTGTTTTTACTCCCCCTCTCTTTTTTCTTTCTCTCCCTCCTCTCCCATTCTCTTTTCTTTTCTCTTCTACCCCTTTCTCGTTGTCTTATCCCCGACACTGCCTCCCTCTTCCTTACTTCCCCACTCTCTCTCTCTCTCTCTCTCTGTTCTCTCTCTCTACCTACAGTCAACACTGACACAGAAACAGCAGTGGTGAATGTCACATACGCAACAAAAGAAGAAGCGAAAGTGTAAGCCAACTTTGAAGCGACTAATGTCTGACATCTCCCTATTCTCAGTTGCTTTTATGTTCAAGAAAAAGAAAAACAAAACAAAACAAAACAAAACAAATATTTTTCTTTAATGATTTATATTGCTGTTCATTTGTAATGATATCATCCAGCGTGTGTGGAGTTTTGGCAGAGTCTCCACCTCATCCTTGTCTCTGTGGCTTTTCTTCTTTCAGAGCGATCGAGAAGCTGACAGGACACCAGTTTGAAGACTACTCTTTCCACGTGTCCTACATCATGGACACCGACGCCGTGCCGCCCCAGCAGCAGCAGTCACCGCGCATGCGTCGTGGCGGGCGCTCGTCTCGAGATCAGGATGCATCCTCACAGCCCGGCCCCTCGGGTGGCCTTTCCTCGCAGCGCCACAAGCCCCAGCACGACTTCCCTTTACGCCTGCTCGTGCCCACGCAGTTTGTTGGTGCCATCATCGGCAAGGAGGGCCTCACCATCAAGAATGTTACGAAACAGACCCAATCCAAGTAGGTTTGAATGGGTTGTCCAGCCACTCTATCTCTGTATGTAATACCCACCAACATAATGACTTCCCTCAAACTCAATTTGACATTTATCAATGCAACAACAGTATTATTTACAGTATTACATCACTTAAAAGAGCCTCTTGTAAGTTAATTTAGTGCTATATGGGCACCTGGTTTGAACTTGCAGTAGTGAAATACAAGTGACTATGTATAGGGGAATATTTGGGGGAATGTGAGGCCTCAGTTTTACTAAAGTTCCTCCTCCTCTCTCTCTCTCTCTCTCTCTCTCCTTTCTACACTCTTTCTCTCTTTGAGGGTGGACATTCACCGGAAGGAGAACGCTGGTGCAGCAGAGAAGCCCATCACTATCCACTCCACACCTGAAGGCTGCTCAGCAGCCTGCCGTATGATCCTGGACATTATGCAGAAGGAGGCCAACGACACCAAGGTGTAAGTCTCCACCCACCACCAGCCCTTTCCACCCACTCTGAGTGGATGAAACGCATATGATTCTATGTTAAAGGCACACAATTTACACTCTTTCCATGAAATCCCAGACTAATGCAAGGTCAATCAACTACATCATGTGGCTTGCTATATGTCAAAAGCAATGCCACAAGTTTGATTGATTTCTGCTTGATAGTGCCTTTTGATGTGTCATTTGTTTTTTTTGCTAAATATTGTTAACATCTAAAAACTGTTAAAAGCTGTTAAATTGTCTATTCACTGAACTTTCTGTAAGCACTGATACACAAGTACTACCATTTTGTTACATATATTAGATTAGCAAAATATAAGTTAAATAATGTGCTGCCAGTATTCATTTGATTTCAAAAGTAGTCCAAAAAAACAGGTCCCATATTTACTCACCGTGGTGTGAGCTTACCACAGGAAGCCAAGACATCACCATCTGATCAACAGAAAGGATAAAAGAAAATAAGATAACTAAAAAGTTGGGTCTGACTTTATAAAAAAGAATGTTTCTGGTTTCATTTTTGTTCATTTTTGGCCTCACAGCCAAACTTGTTCCACAATGTCTTTTACAATCACAACATTTGTCTTCACTCTTCAAGCTCATTGCTGTATGAGATTTTAGCACAATTTCATTTCATTTTTTGTCTGAAATTGTAGGCATCTTTCTTTGATCGGCTTGCTTTTTGCCCCCTGAATACATTGTTTAAAAAAAAAAAACGGTCTCAACAGACAGCACAGGGCCTGAACACTCAAATAAACCTAAACACAACAAACCACAGCCAACCAATCAACAACAAGGTGGTAGAGGACACGCATTAACTCCCGCCCTGTCTTGTTGCTGATTAGTTGACCGTTATTTGTTGTTTAAGTTCAGATTCCTCCTGTCGCTAGTGTTTGTTTGAATACACCCCTCAGATTTGAGTATTAGAGCCCATGTGTTGTGGTTTGAGACCGGGTTTTTTCATAGGGTATTCGGGGGCAGAATGCTAGCCGATCAAGGGGAGATTCCTACAACTTGAGATAAAAATGAAATTGCGCTAAAATCCTGATGCATCTCATAGAGCACCTTTAAATCGTTTGGTGTCTGATTCTGTTCTTGGCCCCCACAGAATGGAGGAGATCCCTCTGAAGATTCTGGCGCACAACAGCCTGGTGGGCCGGCTAATTGGGAAGGAGGGCAGGAACCTAAAGAAGATTGAAGAGGAAACGGGGACCAAGATTACCATCTCCTCGTGAGTACCTTGGAGCTATCTGCGATGCTAATTAGCACGAGTCTAGTTGTCTAGTTATTGTGATGAGGTTTGTGGGCCTTTGAGGCACGCTGTTCACTCACCAGACCACATAACTCAACGTGACAAGAGCCAGAACAGCAAATAAAATTCAACAACCCATTTACTGCAGTCGACATAAACTCTGGGAGAGTATTTAAGCCGACATCTACTCACCAGCAGGGGCAAGATAATCATCAGCATTTAACCCAAGTACCTGCACAAACATGAGCTTTTCAGCACAAGGCTATCTGTGGCCTATGGCTCATCTTATTAACTCTTTTACATGGGGCGGGCGCTGAGGTTGCCTACAAACAATTTAACCTGCACAGATTACAGACAGAACACACTCTCTCATGAAGTGGGAACGGAGCACATTTCAGAGTCCTTATCAATTTGGCCTAATGAATAGCTTGGTGTGGCCAGTGAAGGCCTTTGAGTGTACAAGTCGGTCCAATTACGAGGCTGCCTTTGCTGACTTTGATGGGCTAGTCTGAGGCGGTCTTTAAGGGCTTTTATAAAACTCAAGCTTCGCTAGTGACCGCCCCGCCGCTGATGTCTCTTGCTTTCCTTCTGACAGTTGATTGTGTCCTACAGGCTCAGAGTTTTGACTTTATTCAGACTTACAAATGCGTGGAATGTGCCTCTCTAGAAATCCTGCCGTCTTCTCAGTGAATGGATCAGTTTTGTCATCTCTCAGAAACTCTTTCTCTGTCACTCTCTCTCTCTCTCTCTCTCTCTCTCTCTCTC
>JAGFZM010001465.1:318020-330344 GCA_017657215.1 Limnothrissa miodon
CTCTCTCTCTCTCTCTCTCTCTCTCTCTCTCTCTCTCTCTCTCTCTCACAAACACACACACACACACACCTCCCCAGAATCTTTCCATCATTGATGCTGTGAAACACACTATGTAATTGTCCATGACCCTTGGGGAGTAATTTGGTGTGTGTCCTTGTTATGTCCAGTGTGAAGGGTGTGTGTGTGTGTGTGTGTGTCTGTGTGTATATTTGTCTCCAGTTCTTTATGCATTTGCCTAATCATTGCATTTGGTGAACAGTTTGTTGTTTTTCGACCTTGTGTACCTTGTAGACTGTTGAATTTCCCTTAGGAGAGACTGTGCACTGTTCATTGGCTTGCTATCGACCCTTTTAAAGCGATCCATTTGTGTTTCTGTGCCCTCAGAGTCCCTCTTCACATCTCAGTGGCTTATACGGAGTTCCTCCAGCCAGCACCATTGCCCACCAGCACACAGTTAGTCCCTTTGACATCATGCGCTTAGCAGACAGACAGACAGACATCAGTGCATGTTCAGTTTTAGCTAGCATGTTTTTTAGCTCAAGCCATGCTATGGGGGGTTCTGAAACGAGCAGCCTCAGGTACATTAATGTCCTGTGGTGCACAGGGAACAGCTCTCCCTGCCTCGTTATAGTTTGCTGCTAGAATTCTCAGTTCTGTAGTGTTTCTAAGGTCAATTTAAAAAAAAAAAAAAAAAACAGCCGTCCACCCTCTTTTATTAAACCTTTAAAAGCTTCTCCAATTAAGAGTGGCAGGAGAGGAACCAACCAGCAACTTGTGATTGTAACGTCACAATGTGGTTACAATTAAGTTTAGCGATTTTGCATTTAACGAATAATTTATTTTTAACCCCTTTGTGATTATCTGCCCATACATTTATTCACTCGACTGTTTGTCAGGCTTGCATCTTCATGAAATTTTGTAAATAAGTGATTAAGACTTGCTAATGTTATTAAACTTCATAGATTTATTGCTAAATCATAGATTTATATGTTTATGCCATTTTTTTTTGCTTGAGCAGCATAATGTTTTAGAAGGCATGGCTGGAGGATTGGACCTTGAATTGGATCTGAGTGACATTTCCAACCCTGATTTATCTTCTGTTATCTCTTCTGTTCTGTTCTCTCTCTTCTTGTCCACAGTCAGTTTCAGAACAGGAGGTGGTCTACCTCTTTATACCAACCCAGGCTGTTGGGGCAATTATTGGCAAAAAGGGCCAGCACATTAAGCAACTCGCACGCTTCGCCGGAGCATCCATTAAGGTAAGACTCGGCCGCCTGTTTACCTCAGAGCGCTCTGAGTCGCCGGTGCGCACGGCTGGCTCGAGCCAGACCCCTCGTCTCTGTTTGTGACACTTTAGCCATGACCTCAGCTCGAGGACTGTGATAATTGCCCCAGCCAATTAGAGCACAGTCCAGACACAGGGAGGAGAGGAGAGAACGGTGAGTGGTTGAGTCTGAGGTCTCACATGCAATACGAGGATGTGTAGCCTTTTTTTTTTTGGACAATGCTGACGGTGAGTTGACGGACTTCCTCGCCAGCTGGAGACTGAATCAGTCAAGAATGTTTGCCGCCATCATTCGTGGAGAGCCTTTCCCCAGAGGAGATGCTCTGCCAGGCCTAGGTCTTCACCGACATTGCCCCGACTCCTGAACATTTTCACCCCCACTAGGAAGGGTTCCCATGCACCATGAAGTACAGGAACCAGACAAACACACCTAAGCTCTTGGAATTAACTCAAAATGCGACTGCCATTTTTTGACGCGCTCGCTCTGTTGTTGTTGACCTTTTCCAGATTGCGCCTGCGGAAAGCCCTGACGTCACCCAGAGGATGGTGATCATCACAGGACCTCCAGAAGCCCAGTTTAAGGTGAGGTCCCCCAAAGCTCCCCTCTCATCACACAAACTAACCAGAAACATACCATTTATGGGAATAATGTCTGTGAAATGCTCATTTACCTAGGTCATGATTTTCAGTATTCAAGGTATTCAGGCAACTAGACTTTGTTGAGCTTCTGTGGGTTTCAGCATGTGGGTTGTTGGTCAGTGAACATTCATGTGTGAGTGTGTATTATCGTAAATTATTAAATGATCTGGCAGCTAATTGTCTTCTCCACCCACAAAATATAACACCCATAATGAACTGATTTTGATGTTGATTTCTGGTGCAACCTATGATGTGGAATCTAATAAATTGTCCCATATATATCTCTGTCCATGGCAGGCCCAAGGCAGGATATTTGGGAAGCTCAAGGAGGAGAATTTTTTCACGGCAAAAGAGGAGGTCAAGCTTGAGACGCATATCAAAGTGCCCTCATCTGCTGCTGGCAGGGTCATTGGCAAAGGTGGCAAAACGGTGAGGGTTTATGACCAGACTGAGGAGGCATCAGTCTGGAAGTGTTAGGGCCAGCGGGGTTGACTGGGTCACCACCATGTTGCCATTTAATTGGGCATTTAGTTTTTTTGTGGCTGGTAGGTGTTTTGTTCCTCTGAGAGACTTGTAATTCATGTAAATTTGTACATGGAGCTAATGGTGTGTGCTTTGCTGTTGACAGGTGAATGAATTGCAGAACCTCACCAGCGCAGAGGTCATCGTGCCTCGGGACCAAACACCAGATGAGAATGACGAGGTCTTTGTCAAAATTAGTGGCCATTTCTTCGCTAGCCAGGTGTGTGGATTGCCTAATCTTATTTCTCTGGTTCATCTCTGGGTATGTGCGTGTTCATTGTTCATTCATTAGGCCATATGCCTAATTAATTTGTATTCCTTTTTTATCCTATACTATATTTCATTATACGTCTATACAAAGACATACAAAACTCACCTATACCTAAATCCATATGCATCCATAAACCAGTAAACTAAACCCACACAAAATTCACACCACATAAGCTGAAATCCATTTTCTAATGACTGACGGGTAGAAAGTTAATAAATGAGAATGAATGAAGGAATGAATAAGTGATAGTATGACTAATGGTGAGGGTCCATCTTAGCCACCACATGTCAACTCAAAAGGGTGATGGTGAATCAGAGTCCCTCAAACACCACAAAACCATGCAAATAAAAAGTAATCTGGCAGAGTATATTCTTTGACTCTAAGCCAATAGAACACCTTATTATTATTAATTATTAGTGTTATTATTATTATATTTTAAAGAGAAATCAACACAACCCCTAAAGCAAAGTGCTGTGGCAGAACATACTTAAATTTGTGCAGCCCTGCTGTTCTTTATGCCAAGGAGGACTTTTCAACAAAGATAAAGGTAGACGTGAAATGTTGTTTTTGCACACAGGTGCAAACTACACCCTGCTCTTCAACCGAGAGGGGAGTGTGTCTGTGACGCACTTCTTAATCATCATTTCACATTTAAGGGGTGTCGCATAAACAATATATAAAACACTGTGGTTTCATAATGCATGAATTTGTGGAAAAATGACTCACGAGCACTTTCCCATTTTTGCTGCATGGTGCCCTTAGGTACTTCAAATATGAAATGCCTAACGAGTTTTCTGAAGTGTTTGGTCAGGAATTGATTTATTTGGGATGAGAATGTGATGCTGTGAATTGAAGTGACCCTATTTAGTACACTGACCAAACAACACAGGACTGCTTCAGCAGTGGTCACATAAGAGTACCACAATAATTAGTCCCGGATCAAGAAGATGGTGTCAAATGAGAGGCTTATATCAGAGTTTTAGCAGACAACACAGCAGGAGTATTTGAGTGCACTCACAGCACAACATGACTCACAGAGCAATGTGTCCAGACCTTTAAACAACCCACGAAAGCCAGACTCAGTGCAAAAGATTTTTCTTCTGTGAAGACAAAAAAGTGTTTCTCTAACATTTCTCTAATATTAGAGTAGCTTTAGCAACTGCTGTGATTGTGTTAATGGGAAGCCCTTAAGGTCATGCCTGGACCTTATAAAGCCTCACTTACACAGACATGCAGTGCCGGAGCAGAGCAGTTATATTCCACTGTATCCTCTACTGAGAACTGTGAAGCTTGGATAGAAAGTGCCACAGTATTGATGGCAGCATGGTCGAACTGTATCCATTACTGAGTCTGATTTGGTCTGGAGTTTTAGTCAGGCTACCAGTAGATCCGTAGCATCTCATTCTAAAAACAATGTAAATAGATATTTCAATTAAGAAAAAACTATTTTATTAATTGGGTTAAATAAATTGTAAATTGTGTTTAATTGTGTTAAATAAATTATGTGTGTGCCTGTACATGTGTGTGTGCGTGTGTGTATGTGTGGCAGACTGCACAGAGGAAGATCAGAGAGATCATCGAGCAGGTGAAGCAGCAGGAACACAAGCACCAGCAGGGAGTTCCAGTGCCACGCCACACCAAGTGACCGGCAAGGCTGCCCCAGCGGGCACCAGCCAATGAATGTAGCCCTCCCAACTGGAGTGAGAGAATGAGCGAGCGAGAGAGAGAGAGAGAGAGAGAGTGAAAGAGAGCGGGGCGCTGAAGGGGAAGAGGGGAACGAATGGCACAGGCAGAGGAAGACCAGCGGCAACGGGAACAAAAAAAAATAACCAAAGAACTTCACATGGGGGAAAAAGGTGTGAGCAAAAGGCTTATGGGGCTGAGTGGGCCGCCAGCCTAAGAGGGCTGTGGATTTGCGTGGAGAGACATGACTGTTGAAAAACAACCACCCACCCACACACACACATACACAAATACACACACACACACACACACACACACACACACACACACATACACACACTCACACACACACACACACATACATCCATGTACACTCTGCTCACACATGTGCAAAACTTTGACAGAACAAAAAAATGATGAAAAAAAAAGAAAAAAGTTTGGAAAGAATTGGGCATCTTCACAAGGATTGTATCAAGTTTAAAAGCAGGAAGCATCATCCTCCTGTGTTACGTTATCTCATTTAGTTGGACTAACATAGGCCTAACACCCAAACCAACAAAGGAGCTCTGTTAGCACAGACGGTATATACAATGCGTTAGGCTTGGCATAGACTTAGGTGCAGGTGTGGAATAGTGACTGAGATTTTTTTTTTTCTTTTATAAAAAAATTTCACCAACGGTTTTGATGCTAAGATTTCAAGTGTCAGTTTCCTTAGCAGTATTAACAAGCGTTTGAACAAATATACTGTTATATACTGAGGAGATATACTGTTAATCTTGTTTATATGAAGTATATAAGCACTTATATACAGACGGATGTGTATATTTGTGTATACATATAGTTGTATGTATATAACAGTATATTTTTTCATAGATGATAAAGAACTTTAAAAAAAAACTTGGGAGGGGAGTTCTTGGGCATATTTAGGGAAAGAGTTTGATTCATATCTTTTATTTGTTTGCGTTTGAGATCGTATTTAAAGTGAAACAACGATACACAAGAGCATTGACAACCTTAGAGGAGAGAGAGAAAACCTAGTGGATTATTCAGAATCCATGTTATTCAGCCTGTGTGTGCCAACAGGAGGGTTTAACGTCCCTGTGAAACTGTTCTCAGTTCTCATATCCAACGCTGGTATCTTGTATTTTGTTGTTGCTAACATTTCAGTCAATTTGCTTAGCTTTTCTCTTTTCACTTGTGCCAGTTTTTTCTTTTTCTTTTGTTGCTTCACAGTGAAATTCCACATTGCCTGTGATTTACCTTGACGCCTTTTTTTGACTTTTACACCGTTAATTTGACTGCCACTTCTCAGTTAATGGACGTGAGAGAAATCATCACAGAGAGCAAAAAAAAAACAAAACTGTAGGCCTATAGATACACATATGTGTACATGCACACATTGATCATCCTTATACAAAGACAATATTTTCTTGGAGGTTTGGGTTTGGTTTGGGTCGTTGAAACATTCTCAAATGGGAGACAGAGTATCAAATAGGGTGTGGATTCTGTCTGTTCCAGTATATTTTGTCATCCAGTGGGCAGAGGGAGGAGCTGCCATTCAAAAGCATGTGACAGAGGGGAGGGTGGAGTGGTGGGTGGTGGTGCTTTGCTTAGAAGAGCACGGCAGAGCAGATGGAAAGGTGTGGGGTGAGTGTATGCGTGTGTCAAAAGGGTTTTGGACGTATGTTGGAGCGATCATCAGTATGACCTGTGGTACACATACACACCAACTCATGCACCCACCCAAAGTCAAATATGCATAAATATGCACACACACACACACACTCTCTCTCTCTCTCTCTCTCTCTCTCTCTCTCTCTCTCTCTCTCTCTCTCTCTCTCACACACACACACACACACACACACACACACACACACACACACACACACACACACACACAAACACAAACACACACAGCGTTTGGCTTTAAACCTCTTAGTCAGGGAGTTTCTCAAAGTGGCTTGACAGATGTGAATGTAAATATGAACCACTTGCATGTGCAGTGGTTGGGCCAGCCAGAATGTTTTTTTTTTTTTTTTTACATTTTTTTTAATCTTGATACGTCACATTTTTATATCATTTAAAAAAGAAACAAACACATAAAAGGTAAAAGTTTCAGATATTTTTACGTTTCCTGAACACCCAGGTACAGAATTAACCCTTTGTGCTTTTGTTTATTTTGGTTTTTAGATTTTTGTTTATTTTTGTGCAAGTGAAAGCTTGTGGCCTTAATTGTCACCAAGTCAGTAACCATTTAGTACCCTTCTCCCCTCCCTGCCTGTGAGCTACCAGCTGCATCTTCCAGACGCAAGGTTCATGCCAATACGCACAGCTTCCTCCATTGGTGTGTATGCGTGTATGCGTGTGTGTGTGTGTTTTTACTATATATATAAAGAGAAAGAGAAAATATTTATGAATCTATTTTTTTTTCTATTTTGTGACAAGAGCTATTACTGATTCGGTGGGACACTGCCATAATGCTTAGAAGGGAAGTGTTTTATTTTCTTGAAAAACTAAAAGAAGAATAAAAAAATATGAAAATGAATAATGACAGTATAATTGAACGCTAATGGGGAGAGAAAAAAACACATGAATCACCGCATTACTTTGATCAGGATGTGAACAGTGCGCATGTCAGTTTTTATGATCTACCTCAGGCTTCAGGGTACCTCAGTCCAATCTTTTATTCCCCCCTTTTTAAATCCCCAAACCCTTCCCTCACAAAAATATTTTGTATGCCTTGTGAAACAATTTTTTCCTTTTTTTTTTTTAAATAAAACAAAAAGATTGCAATTTGAGACCTGATACTTTACAGGTGCAGTTGACTGGAGATGGAAGAATGTGTCTTTCAGAACATGTAGCGCACCCCTGTCTTTGTGAACATCTGTCTCAAGACAAAATGAGAAGTTGTGTTTTGGTTTTCGGTTTTGTTATTTTATTGTTTTCAACAACATAGGATGAATGGGATTGCAGGGGTCCACCAGCCCAGAGTGGTTCTTAATATGGGTGCTGATGTCATGAAGTTGGGCGGTAAAAAATACGAACATAAAAAATAAACATATTAAATTATCTCACAAATACCTATCAGTATAGTTTCAGAACAGTTGACAAGTACTGGATTTTTTTTAATTATGTTTTTTTTTCTTGATACTGACTCAAACAGCAAGTTAAGTTTCTTAAAAGAATGCTTGGTCTAGGTAAATAGGACCTGATTTAGCAAAAACAACAACAAAACACTGATACTATCTTGAACAATGTGTAACACTCACTTGTCACGTGTGTAAAGAACCACACTTGTCTCTTTGGGGTGTCACTTTGTCTGGATTAAGAGAAAACTGTATATCTGTAAACATGTACTATAGATTCACAAAGGTTCATTTTTTGTTTGTAATGATTGGTTTGTCTGTGTGTGAGTGTGTGTGTGTGAATATCTGTATTCCTGACACCCACCCGTGTACACCCATGCTCTGTGGAGGAGAGGTTTGGCCAAGTGTGAGTGTAATTCCTCCCCTAGTCTCAGAAAAATCAGACTCCTTCTCCTCATTTTAGTGTTGTCCATGTGGGAATTACCTTACCGACCTTACAGCTGACATTTAAGACCATTAAAGTAACACGTTAAGAAAAGGAAGGACAAAGGTTATGGGTCAAGAAAAGACAAGAGGAGACAGAGGAGACACTCAATGCTATGTGCATGTACTGTAAACGACAGAAAACAATATTACATGGACAGTGGGCCTTTGTCTAGCTTTTTTCAATTGGTACACCTGGCCAGTAATTTAAGTCTTGAATTATGTGTGAAAGAAGCTAAATGCTCATATCCCTGGAGATATGGTTTTTGAAACAATGAAAGTTCTACCTACAACAATTAACCAAATTCTACAGCTATGGGTGCTGCACAATTTTGCTCTTGTGGACAGAAATTGAACTCAAGTTTTGCATGTCACTTGCCACTCAGTGCAAAGGTTACAGGACACATTTTGATCGAAGAACGAAAAGATGTTGTCAGATCTGTGAAATTCTGTGAAAAATATTCAATGCTGCTGTATGTCCCAAGTGTATTTCTGGGAATTTCCAACTTGTATACACCTGACAGATGTAGACACCCAACCACCTCTAGAGTAGTTTCCCAGTACCAGCTAATATGTAAGCATTTTTTTTATAGGTTTTGCTTTTTTCCTCTATACCTACAGATCTTTCTCACGTCTCAGGTCTTTTTCTTACAGAGACTGAGGCCAGGTTGAGATGATTTAAATCATTCAGGTGTTTCAAAGTTGTATACAGTACTGCTTCAGGATATGGTAGACACAAACACAGTAAACAACACATTTTTAACAAATCTTTCTACAGTGATTCTTAACTGTTTTCCCAGATATGGATAATTAATTTTGTTTTGTAATATGTGTTAGATATTGATTACTAACCCATCTAGGTCAGAGCAAGGCATTATACAAGACATGCATCACCCCCCACATCCGTTGATGTCTTTTTAACATTGTCCTCTATTGTGGTGAAACAGCTGTCTTGTCAATCTATGTAATGTAGCTCTGAAACTTAGCTGAGGTTTCTTTGCGCAAAGTGTTTCTTCTTATGTAGACTACCAGGTAATATTCAGTGTTGGGATGGTGACAGTTTGACCCGCAGAAGTGGTAATTGGGAAAGGCAGGAGTATGTTTCCTGCCTTTAATGTCACCCAGTGTTTGGTTTTATTCTCTGTTTTGGCATGTGAGAGGAGCCAGAAATTATGCTTAGGCTACTTTACACATGCGGCATGGATCTTTTAGGATAGCGCACATTTATTGACAGCCTCATAGCGGCACCTGCAAGGCAGATTTTTTTTCTCACACTTTTTTAAGGGTCCCTTTGTCACTGTACAAGATTCCACAGGACACACTTGCATGAGAAGTCATTCACTAAGATCTGTGTTAGACCACCCAAATCATTCTTTGAAATTTTGAGCGCTTCACCTTTTAGACTTTTTCTACACCCTAGTTTAAAAAGGGGGATCCATTCCTGAGCAGCGACTTTCACCACCCCAAGTTTCCCCCGTCCTTTTGAAGCGATGTGGGTTTGGCGTCTCAGCCCACTGCACTGCCACTGACTCCCCTGCACACACACACACACACACACACACACAATCCCAGTTGTAACCATGGTAGGGGGTAACTAGGTTGTTGTGCTGAGAGCTGACTCATATCTCTCTGTTTGCTAACAGCCATGCTGTTGTTTTAAATAGTAGGTGAAATGTACTGCTGATCAACATGGATCTGAGCAATAAAAGGTCTTTCTAAAAAAAAAAAAACGTCTGTGTCCTCTTGCCTTTCTTTGAATTTCTACTGAAGCATTCTGTGGTTGTGGTTAATTGCATTTAAACACTGTAAACAGAAAAGATTGAAGAAGTATCAATAAAAAGAATAGTGCAAGCTATTGATAAAAATGGTATTTAATATTCTATAACTAAATCCCAATACCTAAGTTCTTAGCTGAGCCTCAAAGGCTTAGCTGGTATGAATCAACGGCAGTTTTTGAGAGTTCAGACTAAGAATTAAGGTGGACAATGGGATTTAGGAATTGATTTGGATACTGACACTTTACAATACAATTGCCTTCCACTCTTTACATTGGCCTCCTTGTGCGCCCCACAAGATATATGGTATAACATGACATCAAAAGGTCCACATAAAGACCTTCAAAGAAGTCCTAAAGAGCACCAGAATCACTGCAAAACATACCCAGAGACAAGATGTAGTATATAGAATAGAATACCAGATATAGCATGGTATCCCTTCTGATCCAGCATGAGAAACTTCGTCTCTGCATTCGCAATCCCCATCATGAATTTGTGAAACACAACCAGCATTACAGCATACGCTGCACACACTAAACACACAGTAAGCTGACGCACATACTCTGCCGGATCAAACAGGTGACCCCTCTGTTTAAAGCACAGAGCCCTAAGTAGGCCAGGGCTGCCCCAACTTGTGCATTTTGAAGCGAAATTACACTGGCTCAAGAAATCATACACAAAACCACCACACCCCTGTGTTACAGTTCTATCATATTACTGATATTCATTCTTCATTTGGAGGTAGATGCCTTAAAAAAAAAAAACTTTACAAATTAGCCCTTAGAGGCACTTATACTGTATCTCTGGCCAGATTCAATACTCAACTTAAAGACCCCAAAAGGCAAATATCCAAGGATTTTAAAACAATTAGAGGGCAATATAAATTACATTATTGTACATACATAATGCACACTTTTGTGCCATTTCTTTTTGCATATCAACAGCCAACAGGCAGGTTGGGTGTACAAAATGTGCCCAGCGTTATTAACCTGTCGTCAGACACCGGAGAACCTGCATGTCAGACAAATCTTGTTTTAGATGTTGGTTTCCTATTACAGTGGTTGGTTTGTTAAAAAATTCAGCACATCTTGATACTTGACTCTTACGTAAAAGAAAAGGTATTCTAAGGAAGCTGTTTCATTCACTTCATTGCCAGTTTGGACACCTGTCACGGAACAGATTCATTACGTCAAAGGTCATTTGGAATTTCAGTTTTCAAACACACAATTCTGAAAAGTTTCACTGGTATTGACTAATGTCACATACTGAAAAAATAAAATATAAAATATAAAGGGATTACATTTATGGCGATAACTCCTTTGGAGGCACATTTTACTTAGTCTTGGTCCACATTGTGGACTTCTGCAGCCATTACTGTGCGTTCATACAAACACCCGTTAAAACTGTAAAATCGTTATCGCCCATTGCTGCTGAACTATTTGCGTCCAGTAATGGGGCTCTAACCTTTCATGACGTTACCAATGCCATTTCATTTACAGCCAAAACACATCATAGCTTTTGGATAAAGTTGAGCAGTTTTTTTTCTGTTTTTTTGCCGATCTTGTTGCTTGAACTTTGTCGCTGAACATTTTTTGTCTCTCTTGTTGCCCTTGTCAATAGAAAGTTAATTACTTTCTGCAATTTTATAGCTTTAGTAGCTCTTGTTGTGAACGCATAATTAGACCACACTCTCATCCCACCAATGGGGCTTAGCACGCGACACTGACCCACACAAACACGAGGCCACAGCTCCAACATGAACGCACTTCCTTTACTCCCCTCTGTCTTCCCCTCATTAAAATATTCTTCAGCCACTCTGTGTGGCAGTGCAGTGCTGGTGTTGGTGACAGTAGTCATCACTGGGGTGACAGTGGACATCCCTGAGGGGGTAGGGGGTGGGTCTATCTGTTCTTGCGGTCATGGCTCACTCCATTCTGGTCAGTACCATCCAGCTTAAGGCGTCTCTGGCTATAATGGCGGATCAGGCCTCCTGGGAGCAGGGCCATGCAGGCAATAGCCAGCAGCTGCAATACTGTGCCCCACGTGAACAGGTCATCTAATGAAGTGAGATCTGACAGCATGGAACCAGTCTGCACACAGATGAAGTTGTATGGCATCAAGCCTATAGAAAAAAAAACAAGTGAGATGCATTTTAGTGATTTAACACACACACACACACACACTAATAAATAAATTATGTACGAAGATGGTAATGTGTATTTGGAATTAACAGTAACAACACTACACTACTTCGTACTTCGTAGGGCCCAAAAGCTTTTGAAAGACTCCTCTCATCCCAATAACGTTTTGTTTATACCTTTAAAATCTGGAAGATGTCTACATAGTCACAAGGCTAGAACTGAGAGACTCAGGAGAAGTTTTTATCCCCAGGCCATTCGAACTTTGAACACACACCACAATGACTTTGGACATATTCACCCTCCAACACTCACATCTTAACTTTTTCACTTACAGTACATACATACACACACATATACTCTCACACACACACACACACACACTCACACATACACACACACACACACATCTACAACTGAATGAACTACTATGCCCCCCCCC
>JAGFZM010001465.1:330744-441426 GCA_017657215.1 Limnothrissa miodon
TTGTGGTGTGGTGTATTGTGGTGTAGTGTAGTGTAATATGGTGTGGTGTAGTGTAGTGTAGCTTGGTGTAGTATAGTGTGGTGTGGTTTAGTGTAGTGTAATGTAGTGTGGTGTAGCCGTATCCAGTCTCACTTTTTACCATTACTAGTTTGCCTTCCCTCTCTCCACCCAACATACATACATAATAATACTACCCCCCTGGTGTTGGTGACAGTAGTCATCACTGGGGTGACAGTGGACATCCCTGAGGGGGTAGGGGGTGGGTCTATCTGTTCTTGCGGTCCTGGCTCACTCCATTCTGGTCAGTAATAATAACACTACCCCCCATCACCACATCAACAGCTGCCCACCCTCCCACACGCAACAGCACCCTACCTTCCACACCCCATTAAGTCATCAAATAAAACTGACAAATAAAACTGACTTGATCAGCTGGCTCCTTCCCCACCTTCACTCTGCCATTTTCCCCTGTGTACCCCCTATGTGCCCCTATATACATAAAGACAGGTCCCCCCCCCCTCATTCTTCCCCCTTTCTCTTTTTTAATGCACAGTAGACAGACAACATTCACAATTTCACTACATTTTTAAACCTTTTAAAAAAGTATGTGACAATAAAATCCTTGAATCCTCTGTCAATTTTTATAATTTGCTGTTGTAACATGTGCTTACCAATAAAGATGGAGAGAGCAAATAAAGTGACAGGAATGTTAAGGATTGGCGCAGTCATGTTCAAAAACCAGTTTGGACTCATTGGGAAGAATCGAAGGAAAAGCAAAAAGAATAATAGGCTGTTGCGATTATCCTCCACCTGCAAAGCATTGCATGAAAAGTTGTAAGCTACCACTGCCATCTGGTGGACACATAGTCTAACTGCAACTTAGAAAATAAAAATGAATATAAAGGGAAATATAGTCGGCTAGATATACAGTACTAACATTTATTTGACAGTGGCATTTTTTACACGCTAAATTGATATTACATGCTCCTTGGTGTTTAAAAGTAGGTCCCTCAGTAGGATAAGTAGCCTAGCTCAATTGTTATAACATGAGACTAAACGATTACGCACCAATTACAAGCCAAATCTGCAGAATATACAAAGAAACAATATACTGTATTGCACAAAACATCATAAGAATGCAACCTATACTTTTTTGTAATCACATACCTTTTTCTGAAGCATAGTAACTTTGTCTGGGAAGAGTTTTATGATGTGGTGTTTTCCAAAGGCTTGAGAGAGAAAATAACAGAATGTGGCTCCAACCGTGGTTAGGACACAGGCCAGTGGCAGCCCTTTCCAGGGACCAAAAAGAGCTCCGGCCAGAATGTTCTGAGGGTGAATATACAACATACAGAAAACCTGTCAAATCTCATCAGTGTTCTTAGCTGAACAGGCCCAAAGTAGCAAGTATTGTGGTAGTGGGGGTATCATTCGTTTCCATGCTTACTGCTCTTACCAGAAATGAGGAGCCAGGGATTGCAAACGCCTGTTTGTAAAGGTATGCACTGCAGAAAAGGAGCAGAACATAGGATGTGTGCTCGGTTCTGTAAAACTGTAGGAGTTCGGCCATCTCTTTAAGATCTTCGAGGTCTGATGGGAACTTCAACCTTTGAGTTGAAAGATTGTTGTTACAGTTACATCTACACACTTTATTCACCAACGTTATAATACCAACTACAACCCAAATTACGCAATGTCAGAATTAGCAACAAAGCAGCAAAGAGTGTTAGATAGTATGATTGTATGAATGGCTGTCTGATTTAGTTAGGTTCAGTAAAACTATTTGGAATCTAGTTAAAAGCCAGAAGAAAATAGCTAAATATGACCTAGCAACGCCTAACGTTAGTGGCTAATTCAACATTACACTAACAGTGTAACAACATGTTTGTCGATACCTAAACTGTAATCATTATTTCATGAAATTGTATGATTAAACACAACTGTTATAAAAATGGCGAAACAGTTAATAAGTGACCAATGCTAATTTAGCAGGTTAGCTGTCAGTAGTGATATTGATGCCAGACCTGTATTCCACTGTTCTAAATATTTCCTCGTTCTCTCCGTCCTGATCGGAGTACTCCGCGTCTTCATTTTTCACTCTAACCTGTCGGTGAAGAGGAGGAAGGTAGGTAGATAGCACATATAGATAAAATGTCGCCCCAATAATCACAGATATTAAACCCAAGACAGAGCGCATAGCTACTCATAAACCAGCAGAGGACGAGACAGAGGGAGAATGAAGGAGGGCTCCACTACACTGTAAATCACGTGACACAAGGCTAAGGACTCCCAAAAGGAATCATATCAGAGACTGCTTTCAAAGTTGATTAGATTCCACGGGCTCTGTTTCCATTAAGCATTTATCCGGGTTTTTTAAGATGTCACAGGCCATCCAATAGCGGAGCTCCCTAAAGCCGAAGACAAATGCATCTTCCTATGTAACTAGGCTGAATTGTAGAACTTCTAGTTAGGCTAAAAGTTAGCACCTCTCTGCTGCAAACGCGTACTAGTTGCCTGATACAGAAAGTTTGCACAAGATGATTTGTAAATCTACTTTAAACCCACCAGGAAGTTGTTAAGAGCGGACCACCCACATACAAGATTGTGGCATTCCAAAGTGCGGTTTTAGGTAGCGAAATTTAGATCTCCGCCGGAGGCGTTTCATGCTAAGGCATAATGGCTCTATATGTACAGGTACAGGGATCTGTTGCATTGATTACATTAACAAATCCCCCCGTAAATGCCCTTAGGTAAGTTGCGCATTTATTATTACTTATCCTAGCTGAAGTCAATAAAGTTACCTTTGACCTACTTCGACTGCCGAGGTTACTAGATAGAATGTAATAACAACACTGTAACAGTTTTAGCAGCACTAAGTTCATTCAACGAAAAACGTATAAACTCCTGTTTTTTTTTTTTTGCTGTTTTGCTGTTCTGCAATTGAGTTGTGTGTAAAATGCAGTGCATGCAACTACGTTCCTTAGCTGGCGAATTCGTCTATCGAAGTTCAATCAAGCGTTGTAGGCCATCTATATCTTATATCGTGGCCCATTGCACCAAGAATGCTTTTACTTCCTAGGCTCTCACAACTGCATTGTGTAACAGAAAAACTGCAGCATTTTCTTTCCTAAATATTTCCAGTTCAGTGCAGTAAGGCATTATTAATGCAGTTGGAGTACTTTTAATGAATATTGCTTTACTGCAGAACTGCCATTCTGTTGAAGTGCAGTGTTTTGAGGCTGCTGTGCAACACAGGATTTCTAATAAAGAGTATAATGAATTGTGTCTGAATTCAAGTCATATAATTTACAACTCTTTACTTGTCAGTGCTGCTGTTCGCCACGGCATTACAGAGACAGTGACAAGAGCCCTCCGCGATCCTGTGGTTAAGTCTTTGGTAATTTGTGGAGAAAATGGAGTTTTCTGTGGTGGTAAAGTATAAGCTTCTACTAAACCCAAATAGATCAGCTAAGGAACATTTACTGATCAAACGAAAGGTTAAGTCAACATATATTTTTGCTTGCCATTAGGGGCAGACATTCGTGAATTTGCCAAACCGATGAGTGGCCCTCCTTTGGTGCCAATGATCGCTGCCATTGAAAATGGAGAGAAGCCTGTGGTTGCAGCAATTGAAGGAGTGGCTTTTGGGGGAGGTCTAGAATTGGCCCTTGGCTGCCACTACCGTGTTGCTCATTCAAAGGTTAGTCTTGTGCTTCACACTGGTCAGGTGCAATGTCCAAAGCACTTGACATTTACTACAGATCAGTCTACTTTGAAATTTTTTATCACATATTTTATTTATTCTTTCGAAACCGACCCACTGGAGTGCCCATACATCTCCCTTCTACATAGATTGCACTACATCCAAATACTAATTTTAATAAATTGCAGTAATCTTTATCATATGTTGTGTATAATACAGAAAAGGCGACACACATGCAATGTTCACTGCTTCTTGTGCTGTAGGCTCTCGTGGGACTTCCTGAAGTCACCCTTGGGCTATTGCCTGCAGCTGGTGGCACTCAGCGGCTGCCAAGACTTATTGGGTTGGCACCAGCCCTGGAGCTCATCACCACAGGTAGCACTGAACAGAACCACTCCCTGCAGCTCAGAAAAGATATAATACCAGTATATCCATCCGCTAAATATTAGCCAGTGTAGTGCCAGTGTAGTACATCCATTAAAATGAATAAATAAAATGTGTCTACTTGGACATGAGCTTTCACCGTTTCTTGCTGGCTCCGCCATGCTGAATCTCATTGTCTACAGTTATCGCCATCCTGATTCCTGCCGGATGCGTATTCATAGTGATTGCCATAGTGATTGATTGCATAGTGATTACCCCAACCTGAAGGTTGGCATTAAGATTGCATTGTAGGTGGGGCACTGCTGCTGAACATTGCAAATGTGGTTCCTATCGCTGTATGCGCTGTAGGCACTTTCTAAACCGTTTGTTTGTCTTGTAATGACTCATGTTATCACCCTAAACAGTATGAAATTGATTAAGTAACTGAAAAATGTTGCTTAGTGGGCCTTTAAATGGTACCTGTGTGAAGAGCTTCAGAAATTTGAAGAAGTGATAAACACAAGTACAGTAAGTTAAAGCAGGGCTAAGCAACGTTCTGTTTTTTTCTCTCATGAGCTCCCTCGAAAGACCGCTGTATTGCATTGTATTGCACTGCATTCTATTGGAGGCGGACCGCTGCTGTTGAACATTGCAAATGCTGTATCTACCGTTGTAGGCCACAGTGGCGCATTCTACACCGTTCATTCGCATTCCTAAACAATATGAAACTGATTAATTAAATTAAAAATGTTGCTTAGTGGGCCTTTAAAACAGAGGTAGTAGTACACCTAAAGTAAGCCTGGAGTTATTATTCTCTTAATGAAACATACAGTAGTAAGCAGGCTACTCTATTTAAAGGTTGACCACTTTCTCTAACTTAACTTATCCAGTTAAGTTAGAGAAAGTCTTAGAGATCCAAGACCACAGGAGGGTGCTGTAATCTCAAGGAATTAAGATAACATTTGTTTAGTGTGTGGGTGAATAGGAAAATGTGTAGCACATATGTTTGCTTGATAATGAAGACTCATTTGGGCAGATTGAAGTTAACACTGTAAAGGTCTGTTCTGAATCAGTTGTTCCCAAATAAGTCACATATAGAAACACACCATAATGTGTCTCTATATGTGGCAGCGTATTGATGTGTGTCTCATAAAGTGCAGTGTATTATTATGGATGATAGCACATGCTTTTCTGTCTTGCACAGGGCGACATGTGTCTGCTCAAGAGGCGCTAAGACTTGGTATTGTGGATGAAGTGACAGACCACAGTGTTCTGGACGTGGCTATACAGTTTTCCAAGAAAGTTGCAGGTACAATGTACCAGATCAGGTGTACTAATTGGTATATCTTTCATAAGCTGTCCCTGGGCTACTGGTACCAGCATTAAACTTTTCACTTAACCATGGTAACCATGTTGCAGGCCAGCCCTTGCTGTCCCGTAAACTGAGTACACAGCAGACTCAGTGCCCTCCAGATGTTGATGCCCTTTTGGATGAGGCCATGGCCAATGTGAAACGGCGAGCAAGGGGGGCTATGGCACCAGTTGCCTGTGTCCAGGCTTTGAGGGCAGCTGCCACATTGCCCTACCAGGCCGGCATGCAGAAAGAGCAAGACCTGATGGCAACCTTATTCAGGTCAAGCCAGGCCCGTGCCATGCAGTATTGCTTCTTTGCCCAAAGGGCTGTTGGGAAATGGAGTCTTTCCAGCGGCGCACACAGTGGCAATAGCAGACCCAGGGCTGTGAGCACAACGGCTGTCATAGGTAAAAGATCATTTGTGTACAATAACTAGGGCTGGGTGATTTGACCTAAAATCAAAATCTCGATTAATTGAACATTTTAACTTGATTACAATCAATGAACGATTGCGATTGATTACGATTATTTAATTTATTTAATTATTTTGCCCTCATAGTTCACTGACAAATTTTGTACAGTAAATATGCTCAAATAAAGTGGGAGATCTCAATTGTCTCAGTTTTTATACTCTCCATGCTCAACATGTCGGTGGAATAATGTAACAGGGCGGGGTCACATGACTCCACATGCAGTAGTGTTTTTAAAGGGAAATTAATTAAAATATTGACCTGGAAAAATTAGATCGATTATAGGCTCTGAATGTCGATTACGATCACTTTTCGATTAATTGCCCAGCCCTAACAATAACTGTGAAGTAGATAAGTGACAAGTTTCTCAGCAAAAATATATGCTGGAGTGAGGTGATACAGGGGTATTATGGTAAATGCACATTTACATTGCCATCAGCCACTAAATTGTCTGTCTGTGTCTGCACAGGCCTCGGCACCATGGGAAGGGGCATCGCTGTGGCTCTTGTGAGGGCTGGGCTCCCTGTTGTTGCCGTGGAGACAAACAAGAAGCAGTTAGAAACTGGAAAACAAATGGTGTCAGCAATGCTGAAGTATGACGCTCAGAAAAGGAGCACAGTTCCACGCCTTGACCTGCTTCACTACACCACAGATTTGAAGAAGCTGAAGGACACCGATCTGATCATCGAGGCTGTGTTTGAGGACATGCACCTCAAAAAGCAGGTTTTCCAAAAGCTTTCGTCTGTGTGCAAGTCGGATGCCTTTCTATGCACCAACACCTCCGGCTTGGATGTGGATGAGCTGGCCGCTGTGACCAAGAGACCGGAGATGGTGGTGGGCATGCACTTCTTTGCTCCGGCGCACGTGATGAAGCTCCTTGAGGTCGTCTGCGGAGGCCATTCCTCCCCCGAGGCTGTAGCTACCGCCATGCATCTGGGTAAGAAGCTCGGGAAGGTCTGTGTGGCGGTGGGCAATTGTTCAGGCTTTGTGGGCAACCGTATGCTGAGGCCTTACCTGGATCAGGCCAACTTCCTGCTGGAGGAAGGGGCCACACCTGAGCTGGTGGATGAAGCCCTGGAAGAGTTTGGCTTTCCCATGGGAGTTTTCAAGGTGTCCGACCTGTCCGGGCTGGATGTTGGCTGGAGGATCCGGAAGGAGTCCGGCCTAACTGGGCCAGACGTCGACCCAAAAGATCCCCCGCGGAGGCGGCTAGGTCGCCGGTACTGCCCCCTGCCTGACCTGGTGTGCGAGCAGGGCCGTCTTGGGCAGAAGAGTGGCCGAGGGTGGTACCTGTATGACAAGCCCGGGGGCAAAGTCGCAACACCAGATCTGAGCATCCATAAGCTCCTGGAGGACTACCGCCTCAAGCACGGCATCAGACCCCGTGTGATCGACAGACAGGAGATACTCGAGCGATGTCTTTATGCCCTCATTAATGAAGGCTTCCGCGTCCTTGATGATGGCATTGCCGCGGGGCCTGAGAGTATCGACATGATCTACGTGTTTGGCTATGGGTGGCCGCAGCACAGGGGCGGGCCCATGTTTTATGCAGGGATGATGGGGCTGCCCAGGGTGCTGGAGAGGCTCGAGCACTACTGGCAGGCCCACCCAGACGTGCCTCACCTGGAGCCCAGTCCTCTGCTGCGCAGGCTAGTAGCCAGTGGCAGCCCTCCCCTCGACAAGTGGAGGGACTTCCTCTCGCAACCCCGCAGTCAGCTGTAAGGTCTCTGTTGTAATCAATCAAATCTTTTGCACTACTTCTAATGCATTCTAATGCATGGAATTTAAGCTTTGCTTTGAAAATGTGTAACAATGTCACATCAGCAACAGGTTTTTCTGGCTTTAATCCCCACCAATTCTGAGAGCTCTGAAATAAAATATTTCCATACTCATGATTTGTTTTCTGTTAATTTAGCCTAAAAGTCCACTTGTCAAAGAAGAGATCCAGTGTGAATCTGTGGTCCGAGATTAGGAAGTGCTGTCAGTAGAAAAAAAGAAAATACAACCAGTGGGGGACACTCATTTAAACTGCCAATAGTCCTTCAACAAAGCTTGACCAATCCAGAGATTTATACAAGATACAAGATTTAATTAATGAAGTAGAAAATGTAGATGTGTTGGTACTGAAGTAGATGAATATTTGCCTGGTTTTATGTAATTGCTTAATTAATTGATGGTATTTTGTTCTTTTAAATGCTATTGCAGAGGAGAAACATCAAACACCAAAGCATAATTCATGAAGCTTTTGACATCTGACATATGAAAAGCAATGAAAAACTGGTGTGGGAACAATCCTGTCAGTAGAATACAGTTGCTATCCAATATGATCAGTGAACAGTGTGGAAAAAAAACTAAATGGGTCAGGTCAATGTTCTTAAGGAAGAAGCTTGAAGGATAGCAGTCTGTATCACCACTGAAGCCAACAGGATATTTAAGAGTTTGGCTTTCGCTGTCCCACATCTTTGAGAAGATGCAAAACATGAAAAATATTTTTGTGTGCTCATTTAGTATGGAGTTACTTTGATGTTTTGCATCACCGGTCTGCTGAGTTGATTTGACTTCTTCGTATCTCTATGTAACATAATATTAATATAAGACACAGCATTAACCATGAATGTGATCACAAGCATTGTTTTTGTCATTTTCTAATGACCATATTTGCCTTTAAGAAATGTACGATCAGTTTACATATTTCTTTATTGATTTTCTTTATTGATTTTTCAACAACTTTTGGTATTACTGTGATAATTCTAGCATTTAGAATCAATCATTCAGATTTGCTTTTTAATAACAAAACTTAGTGTCTGATCTAAAGTGACCTTAATAAAATTCATTACCTGTGACCCTGTGAAAACATTTGTACAGATTTTAAATCTTTCCACAACTTCATGCATCAAACATACATACAAGAAATCATACAGTGCTGTATACTGTTACTGCATATTATACAGATGATATTACTGAATTACAATTAGAATATAAAAACATTTAGGTCTGTTAGACATTAGATCGTATTTGCCTGAAGACAAAAGCGAAATGCAGTTAACTTTGTTGAATATTCCACAGAATAAATGAAGTTATCTAAGGGCTGTTTTGCTCTTTCTCTCTCACTCATGCATAGATACAGTACACACCAAGATTTACTTTATGTGTGATTTTAAAGTAGATCCAGACTAGATCATATTTTTATTTAAATTATATATTTTTTTTCTTCATGAAACGTTAACAAAATAAACTTTTGAACTGTTCATGCACAACCACCTACATATTGGCCATATACAACTAGCCATCACCACATACGATTGGCCATATCAGCAAGTCTTGCAATATCCTATTGGGCCCACATACATGTAACACATATTCCCAGATATATGGGTATATGTGTAATCCCCATAAAAATGAATAATGTGCTTTTAGTTCAAATTGCACATTTGGTGTCTGGTGAAATGGTAGGCCAATGCTTGTTACGAATTGACAATAAAGTAGGCGTTGTGGGATTACTCCGGCGACCCGGATTTGATTCCGGTCTGTGGTCCTTTGCCGATCCTGTCCCATCTCTCTCTCCCATGTATTTCCTGTCTGTCTCTCCACTGTAACACTGTAACTATCCAAATAAAAGGCAAAAAGCCCCCAAAAATATCTTTAAAAAAATAGACATATATTAGTAATTACATATAAATTAATAGACGTATAGCACTATTCTTACATGGAGCATGGACATACATTGGCATCCTGAAATGTGAAGTTTCCCACACGATTTTGGGGTGTAATGGCCCAGTGACAGAAGGCATGTGTAATTCCAATGTTTTATCACTGTAGGGAACATACTGCATGTAGTTTAAAGTCTTTATAGTCCTTAAACATGATGAGTCCTACTACAGATGTGGGCCCATACCATGACACCAATGCATCAAAATTATAGATGATTTTTGCTGAATAATAAAACAATGACTAATTATTAATGAATAGATAATACCTCAGAATCTGAGAGACTCTGCTTCTACGGACTTTTATGCATACATGTTACCAATTCATACAATGCTTCTTTTTGATGTTGTTAGCATTATTCAATTCTGACAGTCTTTCATTGCCCTGCCCCAACCTTTTAGCGACATGTGGCATTAAATTCAAAAAGAAAGCATATTCTTCCAAAACAATAAAGGCCACAGTTCAACTGATGTTGCCTTTGCACTGTTAGACAGCTCAGAAACTGATGAGCTCAATATAACCTGTCCCTCAATGTGGTCACAACAACATTCCCTGTCTTTTGTTGTGAGGATGACTGAAAATATTACTGGGGCTTCTTTTCCTTCTCTCTCTGACATCTACAACACACTCTCTGTACAAAACCACAAGCATTGTTAAGGGCAACTCATGTCACATGTGGAAGGTACCGCAGTATAATGTCACTTCAGAATGGGTAAGAGCTGAATTCCCTCAAGCAGTCAGGCTGCTGATCAACAAAACACAAAGGAAATGATTTACCCTGAACTGAAATGAACTTCTGCACAAAAACTTAATGAGAACTTATAACAACAAGTGCTCTGTTACAGTGCTCTTAAATAACACAATTTGATCCATGTTGAAGCATTATCCTATATACTGTACAGTGTCCCCAATTCTATACTTGACTGGACTAGACTATGACACTATGATGGAAAAAAAAATCAAATTAAACTTAAAACAAACAAACAAATCAACTCAACATTGTATTCTGATTCAAACAAATGTCCTTGATTTGACAACTTTTAAATACATCTCCACAGCTTTTTGCCTAAAGAGGGACTGACCAATACAGAGATTTATACAAGTTCCAAGAGAATAGAGAGATGTGATGGAGTAGAAGATATAGTCATTCTCGTCAAAATTGTTGTCGAAGATGTCACTACATATTATACTGATGAAGAACCATGTAGCGCACAGGCTGTAAAGGAGTGTTTGCACAATGCCTGTGATGGTTGCCCTAAGCTGTCCCTTAAGAGAGGATTTCATATTTGACTTCATGTTTTCCATGTGGCGCCTCAGGTAGGATGCAGTTGCATAGCCAGATCCCATCATCACAACAAGACTCAAGATTAAATACACCAGTTCAATCACATGACTGACTGAAGAAATGACACTGAGTGAATAGACCTGTATGCTGATTTTGGTATTATTGCTGGCAGAACTGATGGCATTTTGTTCTTTTTGAAATGAAAGGAAAATATCTAAAATGCTATTGCATAGTAGAAACATCCAGTCAAAAAAAAGTTTGATATTTGACTTAAGCCAAGTGAAAAAAAACATCTGTGCAGGCACAATCTGTGAGAAGTACAATACATTGAGCTGCACAGTTGTTATCATGCTGATCTCCACAAGATCTTTATGACCAATGTGATAAACTGTACGAAAAAGCAAAACATCACACTGGATCAAGACAATGTACTTGAGAAAAGCAGTGCATACCACCATTGTAAGCAGCAGGATCTCTAAGGGCTGTTTGGCTTCAACTGTTCCACGACTTTGAGAAAATATGCAAAACAGGAAAAATAGATTGATGGCAGCACAACAAACAGAAATAATTCCATTCCACATCACAAATAGGATGCTAGGATATTCTCCCATTGTAAGGGTTAAGGAGCTTTTTGTGTGCTGTCTCATATAGCCTAGTATGGGGTTAAATACTCTGAGCTGTGATGTTTTGCATTAGAGTCCAGTTTTATTAATTCATTTGATTTTGCAAATCATCTCCATGTAAGATATGTTGCATGATCATGAACTGTTTTTATAGACTTATGTTATTACCATATTTTCCCTTTAGGAAATAGGCTACACAATTTTCACGTATTGAATATTTGCATATTTTAACCAGTTGGTTTGAACATCTCAGGGACATATCTCCTGTTTCCCTGTGATATCAATGGCTTAATTAAAAAAAATATGTTACCTTGCCTACAAATTCAGACCAGACTAAGGAATTGGCCTGCCTACCTGCCCGGCCCATCCATTTACTAGTGAATAAGCGGCATTAGTTACCACAGAGGTCAGCACTCAAAAACCTCCCTCTTTTCACAAGTTTTTTTCTGTCGACAAGAGGAAATGACGTTGTAGGATGCAAATGATTTTTGACGAATTCAAATATGGCGGAATACTTGGCGTCCATTTTCGGAACAGAGAAGGATAAGTAAGATAAATATTTTATTTTGTGCACGAAAATTACAGAATCCTTCATATCATTAGTAGCCTTATCTTTTAAATAGAACTGCGATTGACTGTATTCTCCACACCGAAACTAATACAGACAAACGTGTGAAGACCATCGTCTTGAACGCGAATTTGGTGGCTAGCTGGCTTAGCTATCTTCCATGCTTGTTTCCACGTTTTGTGCTATAGATTTTCGTACAGTATTCCCAACGGTATTGGCATTAACATTATATATAGACATTTAGTTTTTTTTCTCCATATTCGTGTATATAATCTGAGACACTAAGTAACTATATATTCAGCCATGTTGTCTGCGATGTGACTATAGCTGGCTAGCAGTTGCGTAGTCACAGTTCATTCATTGGGTTTCATTCTTGTGCAAGCCTCTGTAAACAATCCAGGTCAGTTAAATCCTAAAGTGTTTGAGCTAGTTAGATTAATTACTAGTGTAACTGTTAAGCAAAGTGCCCTGCAAAGATTACTGGTAACATTAATATGTTTTGGCATTTGAAACGCCCACAAAAAAATCAGTTTCTGATGATGCATCCTCAGTTGCCCTCATTTAGTGTAATGTTTTGTTTTGGGCATTTTCCTCCGTGATTGTGTATTGTATTAAGGTTTTTTTTTCTTTTATCATCAGAGTCAATTGCTCATTTTACTTTAAAATTGGAGCATGCCGTCATGGGGATCGATGTTCCAGACTTCACAACAAACCAACTTTTAGTCAAGTAAGGAAATATAAACACAGCAATTGTTTCAATTTCATTAACCCTTTACAAGATGATAATTTTTGCATTTTTAATACAGTAGTGCAATATTTCCTGTTCAAAATATTGCTTTGTGCTGTACATTCCACAAAGTTGTAGAATATTTCAATGAATGCTGTTTTCCCCACCAAAATTAATGCATTTACTGCAGTAACAGTAATGTAAAAAACTTTGATTATGATTTGATTCAACCTTTATTGCTGACAATAATCCTTTGTCACTCAACACCAGTACAAGTACCAGAACAAGTGATTTAGTTAGTTGCCTTCCTATTTCAAAATTCCACATCACCCAGTGGAGTAACTTCCACTTGGTTATGTGTGAATTTCCTTAAGTATGAAGGACCTCATGATCAGTCCTCTAAGAGTTGATGCTCTCTCTTAAGACTGTTATTCTAACAGTAAATGTTTGCCAGTTGTGTACTGAAAAGTTATGGGTATGGTTTACCATTTATCTATATTTGTGTGTGGAATAAAGTTATTTTCTGAGTCAATTTCTGTATATGCATTTCTATTTAACTTTGTTTTGTTCACAGCCTTAGAAAGAAAAGGCAATATAATTGTCTGGGTAGATCTGATATCCTGTTTATCTAAATGTAGTCTTTGTACCTTTTGACATTTCTATTCATTTTATGATGTTTTGTGTTTCAGACTATTGCTCTCCTGAATATTTACAGAAACCCTCAAAACTCTGCCCAGTCTGCTGATGGTCTGCGTAGTAAGTTCTAGTTTGTTCTAATGTTGGATGGAAGCAAGGCTCTTTGTTTACTCTGTGTGTGAGAGAGAGAGAGAGACATTTATCTTGACAGCCCTGTAATTTTTCCTGCATTAGCTTAAAATGAAAATTCACTCTGAAATCTGGAAATGGTTAAAATTGTTTCTGCAGTACTGCTAGTTCTAGTCTTCCTGATGTATATTTGCCCAGAATATCTGTAGAATTTTAAATATCTGGTCGTGATCATCATCGCCATCATAATACATAATACGCCATTGAACAGCTTTTAAAGGGAATGAGTGTGTGAACTCTTATTGGTACTGCTGGCAGTAGGGTATGAAGTTCACTGCGAGCTTTGTAGCTAGGATACAAATGTAATGTAATGGACTTTGAAAATATCTAAACTACTACACCAAATAAGTAGCACGTCCATGAATTAATTTATTAGTGTTGAAAGAATGTATACTTTGAACAAACAGAAAGTCTAGACTTAACTTCCACATTTTCTGTGTTCAATGTCAATTTGTTACCCGATTCACTGTCCACTTCAGTAAATGTGCCATTTACTGGCCCAGCATATGTATTCCATTGTGTTTCACCCAGTTAATGGGGTTTAATGGCCAGGTAATGGGGTTTAATGGCTGTACTAAGCTGAAAATAAAGTGAATGTCTTGAGACAAAGTACCATGTTAAACTTCATAGCACCAACTGACTTTCACCGTTATTACCATATTTCACACTTACTGGTTTGCAATTTGGTCCATGTTGTTCCAAATTAATTTATTCTCCCTCCCAGCAGCAGTAAGCAAACTTGTCCAGTAGGGCTGTGATTGGATTTATAGAGCTATTGGTTTAGGCTAACATGAGGCCCATTTATATGGTGTAACAAAGCTTCTGGTAAACGGGCAGTATTCTATGTCTAAAAGAACAAACACTACCACTTTTTTTGTTTTGAGATATTTGGGATTTTATTCTTTGCTCCTTGTGTTCATTCAATATTGAATGTCATTATTTGAAAACCAAAAGGAACAGCTATGTTGATATACAGTAAGTGTTTGTGGTAGGAAGAGGCAGCATGTTCTTGTTCCTATGTATGTGTATTGTGCTGTGCCTCATAGGTTAATCCCACTTTGTCCCTTCGTTTCTAGGCACGGTGAGTGATGTGGAGATGCAAGAGCACTATGATGACTTCTTTGAGGTTTGTGTCCTCTAACACTGTTTTGTTATTTTATTTTATTTTTTTTTTTGTCTGTATTTGTTATAGAGGGACAGTGTACATTAATGCACGTCATGTGTGCCCAAGAGCAAATTTTTGTTTAGTGGTCTTGCACTGTAATGCTAGTAAAAAATCACTTGCATCTGCCGTACATATGACATACATTTGCTCATCCATTTCTCCTTTTCCTCTTCTGCAGGAGGTTTTCACAGAGATGGAGGAGAAGTATGGTGAGGTGGAGGAGATGAATGTTTGTGATAACCTTGGAGATCATCTAGTGGGAAATGTGTATGTCAAGGTGAGAGACTGGCAGCGGAAATTAGCCTGCTTTTTCCCAGTTATAGTCTTTGGTGCCTGAAATTTGAGCCAGCTCTGCTAGAGCTACTTGATAATGAAGTATAACTAAAAGTAGTTTGTGTGTGTTGCTAATGAAGTATAACTAAAAGTGCTTTGCACTATTCAATATCAGAAAGATCAGACCATACCTAACTCAACAAGCCTCCCAATTGCTGGTTCAAACTATGGTCCTCTCACGCCTTGACTACTGCAATGCCTTTCTGGCAGGACTTCCGGCCTGTGCCATCAAGCCACTTCAGATGATCCAAAATGCTGGTCGCTCACGCTCAATGTCAAAGCTTCACTGGTTGCCTCTGGCTGCTCGCATCAAATTAAAATCATTGATGCTGACTTACAAAGTGCTTAAAGGATCTGCCCCTTTTTATCTAAATGCTCTCATAAAGGCCCATGCTACCCCCCGACAACTCCGGTCCTCCAATGACTGTCGACTGGCAGTCCCGGCACCTCGCCCAAGGCAATTCAGACTCTTCTCATTTGTCGTCCCACGCTGGTGGCATGACCTACCAAAAACAATCAGAACAGGGCTATCTCTGGAGGCCTTCAGAAAGCTCTTCAAGACCCAGCTATTCAGAGAACATATTTTACCCTAGGACAGGAGTAGTGCAGCAGTGTGGTTAAGTGCTAACACTTAATTGAACTGATGCACTGTTCCCTAGCGCTATGCTCTTTAAGGTTTCTTCTACGTAGCTTGTTTGTTATCCTCTTTTTGTAAGTCGCTTTGGATAAAGGCGTCTGCTAAATGCATAAATGTAATGTAAATGTTGAAGTAGTTTGTGTGTGTTGCTAATGAAGTATAGCTAAAAGTAGTTTGTGTGTGTGTGTGTTGCTAATGAAGTATGACTAAAAGTAGTTTGTGTGTGTGATTAATCCCCTATAGTTCCGTCGTGAAGAGGATGCAGAGAAAGCAGTCATTGACCTTAATAACCGCTGGTTTAATGGGCAGCCTATTCACGCCGAGTTGTCCCCGGTCACGGACTTCAGAGAAGCCTGCTGTCGTCAGTATGAGATGGGGTCAGTAAAAATAATATGCTGCTCAGTTCAGTTCAGGGAGTGAACTGGAGGGAAAATTCTCCCCTCAACTTGTTTCACTGACTGCAGTACCTTTTTCTTCCTGCAGGGAGTGCACACGGGGCGGCTTCTGCAACTTCATGCACTTGAAGCCCATCTCACGAGAGCTAAGGCGAGAGCTGTATGGCCGTCGCAAGAAGAGGTTGGTTTATACTGTTTGTGCACACTCTGAAGAAACTATATAAAAAAATGTGACTCTGGTGTGTGTTTTGAGTTGGGTACTACTTAGCTCATTTGTCATTGCTAAGGCCCTTCATGGGGTTTTAAAGGGAAAATGAAAGCTATTTTCAACACACAGCACAGTTAAAATGCTGTCAGTATGCTGAAGAATAAGAATTTGTTTTACAAAAAAATGGTCAGAAATGGACCAGCAGCTGAAGCTATGCTATGGGATGGGCGTAAATGAAACTGAGACTTAAAAGTATGCAAGTTGACTTGACCCTCATTGGTTAGTTTCTGTAGCCTGGCTTCCGCGACAAAGCTCATAGGAGCTTAGTCTGGCCATCCTACATTACTAAATTTCTTCTGGGAGGCGGGCTTAACCTGCGTCCATCAGATGCCTCTGTATACTACTTGACAAATCTACAACCAGTCAGACCACTCATTCCGATGACGTATGCGTGAGCTCATTTCTCATTGGTGCCCACAGATTTGGGAAAAATAATTCCTCTAAATCGGATGGCCATACTGACTTGCTCGCGAAATTGAATGTAGCGTCACAGGAAGTATGGGCGGGCCCAGGCTATAGCTTCTGGTTCATTATTTAGTCTGAGTACCTCGCATTCTGCTCATTTTGCTTCATGCAGCACTCTGTGACTGCAAGCAATGAGGCTATGGTCAGTTCCCCTTTGGGTTGGCATGTCAAAAGGGGGCGTGTGGAGCGACGTGTCTGAAGCCCTTTAGGAGGTCGGCAGACTGCGTTTAAAGCCGTGGAATGATTTAAGTTGTTTGTGTCAAGAATGCCTCTTCAGCAGGATTCAGTGTCAGGGGGTGACCTCGTTTTTTAGTCGCCTGGATCACTGGTAAAGAGTTGGTTGTTATCAAGGCTGCAAAGCTGGCAGTTGGGTAAATGGCCTTGTGCAGTTGAATAAAAATCACCACCAGTGCTTATTGATATTTTTATTTCCAAAACGGGAACTAAGTAGAGCCAGGCAGGAAGTGAAACAGACGGTTGTAGAGAAGAGTCTGCTGCTGATTCACTGAAACTTTAGACTCTGCTAACAGTGCTAAAGTTACTAGAGACCCCACCCCACCAAAAATGCTGATTTCTTCAGCACTTTGCTCACTTGACTTGCCTTTCTCTTTTTAACTAGGTACATTGAATACCAAATGACGGTGGTCTCAAATTGCAAGAGGTCTTCATTTTGTTTTGCTTTTTGTTAGTTGTTAACATTAAATCACTAATATAACCATTCTGTTAATCAGGCATCGCTCACGCTCACGATCCAGGGAACGCCGCTCTCGCTCCCGGGAACGTGGCAGAGGTGGCCGAGACAGAGAGAGACGGCGATCACGGGACCGGGAACGCTCTGGGAGATTTTAAACTAAGCTGAGGCTTAAATCCCATGCAAACCCCCCCCCACACTCACTCGGATGTAGATGTAGTCCCATTATGACCAAAAATGTGATGGAATTGTTGGATTTGTCTGTCTTTTTTTTTTTTTTTGGTTTGTTTTTTGAGCGCTCTCCCCTTTTTAGTATAAATTTGCCTTCTCAATAAAAAACAAAAAAAAAAAAAAAAATTTTTTTGGTGGGTGTATAGGTCTTATTTTTCCATCTAATGTGTTCTAGCATTGCAAGCTTAAAATCTGCTGGTAAATGTGCCTCCAATTAAGTTACCTGAATGTTTTCAGGGTTTTATTTTTTAACTTGGTGCTTTTGTGTGAATGGTTGCAAGAAGTTAGATAAATTGCATCAGTCAGTCATGGGCAGGTGTATTTTGCTATGACGGTCTGCCAACTCCCACCAATGCTGTGTTGACACATCATGCCAGGGGATAAATGAGCAAAGGATCCACAGTAGCTGAAACAGCTTGTTTACTCTTTGCACCTCCCCTTCACAGGATGAGGGGTTAAACATACAGGTGATTATGCATTCGGTCTTGCTATGATATTAAACTGTGGCTTTAAAGAACTTAAAATAAATTTGATCAAAAATAATGATTTTCCTTTAAACATGTGCTTTCTCTATCTAGATAGGGCTCAATGGCTTTGGTCATCAAATTGGAATCATTTATAAAAACATTGGGTTGTTTTGTGACCAGAAATCTAGATGTCCAGTAATCTTCAGGCACATAGTAGGCCTACTGCATACAGACCAGATGTACAGCATGTTTGTGTTCACTTGAACACACCCCCTCGCTATTTTTGCTTTCCATGACAGTCTCCACATAGTTCCAATAAAATCTCACTCACTGAATTACATAAGCTTCGTTCAGAGGCCAACAGATATTCATTAGTATATTAGTTTTACATTTGTTATATCCAGAAGAGTATACGTCAATACAGAAGTATGTTATGTAATTTTAAAATAGCCACTTTGATTCGAAACACAAAGGTTGTAACCATGCAGTTTTATATCAATTCACTGACTTTTGAAGGACATTGGCAGCTAAACAACTGTAATGCGGAAACTCGTTTGTTTACCCTTGTGATCATGGACTCTTAAAAAACGTGGTTATGCGAAATTGGTCAAAAGAGAGGCACGACAAAAGACTTTAATATGATTGGCAGACAAATTTCAACAGACGCCCCCATGATAGCCAATCAAAACGTACACCAAACAAGGCGTACCGATCGCGGATTGGACGTAGATTTGTCTCTTTAACGCATGTGAACTCACCGGCACTTCTACAACCTTTTCATTTCACGGAAGATCGTCGATTCATTCGCGTCTTCTCTCCTAGGTCATTATAAATCAGGTGAGTTGATTCTTGTTTTTAGAATAAACTACACTGTCGGTTTTTTGAATGACACAATTTAATTCGCATCTTAACTTACATGTAACACATGGAGGTCGCCAACAATTTTGGTTACGCTACATATAAGAATCAACATCTGACAACATCCCGACAGCGACTAAGTTCTCAAGATAATCAGATGTGATTTAATAAGTGTTTTTAATTTTATCAAAATCGTGTCTTGGTATGGCATGTCTGTTCAGCATGAGAACTGATGAAATACCCTTTACGTCACGCGTGAGCATCACCACAAGTAAAGCATCCTGTGGCGTTGAGAGAAATGTGGCGATTGCATCATCTGACTGCAGAACTTCTCTCTTGGTTTAGGGGTTTATGAAAATAATTCATTTAAACTCCACATGCTAAAATTGTAGGTCCATCTTACTATATAAGTATTTAAAGGATGATATCTCAACTGTATTGTTCATGTATGACGAATGTTTTCTTCACCGCACTGGTGGTTTACCCTGACTTTTACGACTTGCTAAATTATATAGGTGTGAAAGAGTTATGGCATTAGAAAGATTTGTAACAGAAGCACTTGCTTGTAACGTTCACATAATAGGCCTACAGGTGACGTTACAGCTTGCTACAGTTGCTGCGTTAAATGGGTCACACTGAAAGGATTTCCTCTTATTAAAGCGATAAGGCTAATGTTCACAGATACCCTAGTTGAAACGGATCACCAGCAAATAAAAATCCAAAAACCACAAAAAAGTCAACATGTTTTTGACAAGATTGTTAACATTACCAGATAAAGAACATTCCCAAAGGACAGACATCCAGCATGTTTGCCATGTTAACCAAAGCATCGTTTGAACTATTCGTGTAGCTTCCTTAACATTAGGTCATTTTAAGGACGACACCTCATCATGACGATGCAGGGCAGAAGTGTGACTCGTTTGTTGTCGGGTTGGAATTCAGACGAGTGGTCAATTCCGCATACTAGTCCAGACAAAAGGCATATTATCCCAGCTCTTTTTTTTGCCCATGTATTATATATTGTCACCGTATAGATCGAGATTCGATCAGCCATAATGCGAAGTTTCTCCGTGTTGAAATAAGCATACAAATGAGTGATGCCAGGATGGTATTGAGAAAATAAACTGTTACTTTTGGACAGGAATAAGATGATGGATTTTAAATGTGTCCAGACGTCCTTCCTCTTGTTTCATAGTGCTTATTCTCCCTAGGCTAGGCTTGATTTGAATTAAAAATGAACAGTAGCCTACTGCTAGCCTTCTATCCAGCAGGTATTTAGTTTGCAAGTAAGCATCATTACTTCAATCATATCAACTTTGAACTTAATTATGAGCCAACTATATGAGGTTGAGCGACTAGACCAGACCAGACCCTTGGTCTAACAGTGACGGATGGTCAAAAGTAGGCTAAGGATGTGTGTTTTTCCTTGGATATACAAAAACAATACTGGATGGTGGTATATAATATGACCGCTGCACATTGATGCATGTGCCGTCGGCAAATATCCTATCCGACTCATAACACTGGAACTGTAAGGTTTACAAATATGTCCTTGCTGAAACCATAAATGGAGACTTGCTGAAAAAAATGGTCAATAAGTTAAGGGCTCATTGGATGTCTTGATATATGTACCAATAAAAAAATGTTGGCGAATGCATCACAGTTTTGTTGGGGCACCAGCACAGAGAAAAACTGTACTGGGGACCAAAATAGCTTATGACATATGAGGCTAGTGGAGTTATGTGCCCCCTGAGTTTGAACTGACTCAGTGTTTCGTTTTTTTTTTTCAAGAATAACTGATGGCAATTGCTTCAAAATATTGCTGTTCTTGTGATGTCCTAATTTTACCTGAAAAGCATTCTCTGCATTGCTTTCCATAAAGTTTTTTTTTTTTTTTTTCTTCAGAGATAAATGTATAATATCTGAAATAAATATGTAAAAAATGTTTAGGTGATCTTGGATACTTATGTGAATGTGGAAGTCATTAAAACTGGTAGAATTGTCTGTAACTAATGCTACATGCTTGATGCTACTTTTTGGTGGTAAGGTTGGTTTTCAACCTTTAGATTTCATCAATATCAATTTACTAAAGGCAAAATGTTAACTTGCTTTCAGTCCTTTTAAAATGGTCGTTAACGGGAGTTAAACAGCTGACCTTTAGTTCGGTTGTTTGTCTTTCACAAAGAGCTGCTTTAGTCCAAGTGGTTATTTAGGATTTGCTAATTAGTGCTTTTCTTGTTCACCTAATTGTTGGACTGTAATTATTGTAGTATACCTGAAATGCATTAAATTGCATTGCATTGAACCATAGAACCAAGTCTGAAGATCTCAATATGGAATTGGTACACTTGATTGGAGACCCTTATGTAGGAGGTGGCGCATCACTTAAAAAGTCCTCCTATAGAAAGGTATTGCTGCTATGCAAGCTTTTTTTGAGCAAGATAGATTAACATTATTCAGTTCAGACATAAACAAGGTTTCACACATTAAGCCTGACAATAAGTTAGCACAACCTGCCCAAAGGGAGTTGTAAAGATATTTCCCCATTAATTTTGCTTGGGCTTGGTCTTGTTAATCCCAGCTGCCTAAAATGGTCTCCAATATAATTGCTGAATAAAAGGACTTGCCTCCGGAGGTCTTTGACTAGATGTCTATTTAATGGCCTTTTTGGGCAACATGTCAACCAACTTTCAAGGGACCTGGTGTTTCAGTGACTAGTAAACAGCTGTTGGAAATTTGCTCATTGGCAATATGACCAATTTTGCCATTACTGGGCTGTAAAAGGATGGTGCTACTCAGCACATTGGTGTGTAAGGGCTTGTTAGATGCCGCAAATGGGGTGGAGGTTAGTCGATGGAGACCAAACTCGCGTCCACCAAGTTTTAAGGGTGTTCTAGTGCCTTTGCTTTCTGAAAATGTAGTGTATGTGTCTGTGCTGGCTGATGCTCACGGTTGCACTCTAGATGCAAAAGCACTGTGCAACTCGGTGAACAGATTGTTTTTAATACTATGCTATTGCGTGAAGCAAGCACAGAAATGTTAAATATGTTGAATGCTGGAGAAATATCTCAGTTCTGGAAGTAAGTCGTTTGTCCTCAACCATGACTCCACACACTTTTTTTTTTTTTGATTGAACCATCTTCATCCTGCTGTTTACTTACACATCCATAGTTTTTTTTAGCTGTTTTTTTTAAGTGTGTGGCTACTAGTGTATTTGACTGTAGTTTTAACATGTATGCTTGTTTATAGGGAGCATAAAAAGGTGTGTGTGTGTGTGTGTGGAGAGATGTCGATGATTGGTGGATAACTCCGAGACAGAATTTTGGCAGCACCATAGACTTGGCTTTCCCTCTGATAGCTTTCCTGGATTTGTCTCTGTTATGCAACCGCACGAGTAGATGACTCGCTGCATTCAAGTATACAGTAACGTCTTGTCACGTGGAAGCCAGCTGGAGTGCTTTCCTTGTGTAATACTTCCTCAAAAACAGTTGTTTCATCAGAACAGAACAGAACAAACATGAGTTTTGGTGGTTTCTGGTATACTTGAGCTCCCCCCCCTTCAATATATACGTGTCAGAATGTAATGTCATCTTCCTCTCTGCTTTAGTCTTCTAAACAGGTGAGCCATGCCATCCAGTACAGACAATGGCAACCTGGCCCAAATCTGCCCCCATGCAGCTAAGATGATGCTCCTCAGTGGTGACTCCAAGTCCAATGGAGAGGCTATTTTGGGCAGTGAGGCCAAACTGAAGATGGCTGCTTTGCTGAAAGGCGACGGTGGGCACAAGCTCACCATTAACGGAGAAAACAGTCATCACGTGTCCAATGGACATACAAACGGGGAAAGCAATGGCTTGACCAAGGAGCAGGACACAGAGGAGGAAGATGAAGATAGCCTGATGGAGAGGAAGTGGATCAGACCAGACCTGCCCAGCAAATGCACCTGGAGTCTTGGGGGTCCAAATGTCGGCAACCCTCACCACCATGTAGAAAGGTACTGGCCAGCAATAGCATAGCAGTTTAACATTCCTCACTTGAAGATACAGTAAACGAATAACTACCAACTACTCTGTATGGTTTCATGACTAAGACCAAGCATTCGATCTCAAAGCGGCTCTCACACAGGGTTTTATATGTTTGAACACGTTTTCTAGATGGCATCACATTAATTTGACTTATTTGTTTTGCTTTAGGCCTGTAAGTAGTCATCTTCCGGGTTTTTTTTCCTGTTAAGAGTTCTTGCACCACCTCTTTGAGTAAGCACAACATAACAATGACTAGGCAGTTTGTACCCATTTGCCAATCCAGTCGAGCCTTTTTAAGGCTGCCTGGCCTTGTGAATTAACAACATGCCCACTTCCTCATCTGGGTGGTGTAATAACTTGCCTTGTCACATAATACATTTGCCTGATTATTGTGAGCGTTGCTTAAAGCCTCTATGTGTAGGATCGTATCAGAATTCCCCATCTATCGGCGAAGTGGTATACTGCATACGTTTGAATAAAATGTATTAGCCCTCCCCTTCCCACAATCCTAATTTCTTGCTACGGAGGCCGAACGCTCGCTCGCTCGCTCGCTCTAATCTCAGTTTCTGCTACTCAGTCTCTGAGCGGAAACACGAAAGGCGGAGCTGAATATACGATACTGCTCTCCCCTACAAGAACCCGTACTTTTGAAAATGGCGGCGCAAAATGGATATTTTTCTTTGGTCCCCAGCCATATCTATATATAAATGGAAATTACCAAGTTTACCGGAACACTACAATTTATTCATGGAGGTAATTACCATCGTTTTACATTATATTTTTAAAATAAAAAATATATTTTTAATAAAAGACGAAGATAAATAGAAGATAAATCCTACACATAGAGGCTTTAACATTTGAAATATCGCCCAGAATTTGAACAGTTTTATTGCAGGCAAACCCCGTTGTGTTGAGCTTGTAGAATTGCACAACCATCAATTAGATTTATCAACTGGCAGCTGTTGTGCATTAGGGCTGTTTTGTACCAACTCCAGTCAAGTTCTTGGTGAAAGTTAAATGGTTACATAACTCAAGGCCAGACTGGGAGATCTTGTATCTGAACTATGTGTTTTGTTTTGTTTTGTTTTTTTCCCATATCAGGACCAAGCCTCCTGGCATTCTGCCAAACATCCTGAGGAGGATTGGAGACACCCCTCTTGTCCGAATCAACAAGATCTCCAAGGCCTTTGGTCTAAAGTGTGAACTCTGTAAGTACCAGTACTGTCGGACTCTGTTTGATCTTGTAGTGAGTGTGGGAGGAGCATGCAGTGACCGGCGGTAACACAGTTACCCTCAACATTTGTCTTATTTATATTGTTTTTAAAAGATCTTTTAAAAGATTTATATTCAGTATGTGTGGGTCTACATGTACTTTAATAATATAATGTGTATTGAATGTGTCATATGTATTGAAAATTTGGATTTATTATTATTATTATTATTATTATTATTTATTTATTTTTTTTTAACGGTAAGAATAGTTTTTTAGACCGATATTATTTTGATCATACCAGACGTCATAGGAGACATTTTCTTTTTTCATTCAGTATCTTTGTAAATGCTAGTTTTCGTAGAAAAGGAGATTCTCCTTCAAAGCACCCCTCCAACACCTACCAACATTCTGCCATAAACACGACCCCCCCCCCCCCCCCCCCCCCCCCAGGAATAACTAAGTCAATGAGCAAGTTGCTATTGTTAGAAAGGCCCAGAAAGAAAGAGTTCATACTGACCCTGCGTTTACACATACACACCTGTGTGTGTGTGTGTGTGTGTGTGGGGTGGGGGTGGGGGTAGTGGCTGGTTGTCACTGACCAAGCAAGTGGGAGAGAAGTTATATGGGTGTGTGTGTGTGCGTGACTGTAGTGGAACTTTAGTGGGGGAGTTGGGTGTGTGAAAGGTGTGTCAGATTTCAGCCTCTCAGCTCTCAGCTGTGTGCTCTGTGGAAAGCAACAGGTGTGTGTGACTGTGTTGGGAACTTTGGATGAGGGCGTGCGCGTGCGTGTGTGGGTGTTGTGTTTAAAAAAAAAAAAGGTTTTATTCTCAGTGACTTGCTGTTAGATTTTAAGGAAGTGCATATTTTAAGTAGCTAGACCTGCTATTAAGGCTGTTGTTTATCCATTAGCACCTTGCAGATATAATGGGCTTGTTGGAAAAGCACATATTTTTGCTGCCTTAGAAGATTTCACTATCTGAGGACATTTCGTTCCTGTTATTTGTTTAGCCTTCTATCTATCAAAAGTGCAAGATTGTAGCTGTTCCACAACAGTTCCGCTCTAAGACTCAGTAAAACATGAGACACTCCTTTGTGTGGTGCTATTGTGGATTTATCAGCACCCTGTTGATCTTATATAGCTGCCACTTTCCAATCCATCACCCAGTCCCGTCATGCTAACCAGGGTATGTGAATGTGGGGCATGGCGGTTTCCGATTACCCGAACGCTTTTGCCAAGTCGTGCTCCTCCTACATCCTGTGTTGCTGTTTGGCCAACTCACGTGGACCCGAACAAGGCACCGTGGCCAGGCACAACCTGGTCTCCCATGTGCCTTGATGTTCATCTCACATGTCGACTTTATCACCGTTGGGTTTCATGCTGAAAAAAGACTTGGACAGATACCTGCAGCACCTGTTTGATATGCCCTGGCATACTGGGTCAGCCTTTAAGAGGTGGAGGAGATTCCAAACAAGGCAGAGGATGGGGTAATGGGGTGTGGTTGACATACAGCAACATCCACTTGCCTGTATTAACCCTTTGGTCTTATCAGGTTCAGATAAAGAAAGAATCTTTTGGAAGAGTTTGTTTGTTTGCTTGAGCGAGCATGTCTGGAGTCAATTTATGAGATCGTTTTCAATAATAAGAGGCTTGGAGAGGGCTACAGCACAAGGATGTGCACAATTGGTCTTGGAAAGCCATGTGTTTACATTAATAAGTGTGTGTGTGTGTGTGTGTGTGTGTGTGTGATCTCAGCAATTGCAAAGTCTATTTTGTAACGAATGAAATGATGACCTTTTAAGTCAAGCAAAAAAAACAAAAAATATGTAAAGTGGAAATTTCTTTTTGGGTGTAAGTGATGCATCATATTGAGTTTCTGCTTCCTTTTGAGTCACAGCCTCTCAAAACGTCCCACAATCCCGGCAGGGTTGGTGAGAACTGAGAGCCGTGAGAACACTGTCTTGTCTGTTTGCGTAGAGCAAAGGCTCTTCTAGGTTGACGGGTTGTGTATTTTAGGCAAATGAATGGACGGTTGCAGCCAAAGCACTTTTGGAGGCCTGTGCACTTAGGTGAACGGGTTCACAGGCTCCCCTGGTTGACCCACTCACACCAGATCAGGGCTGAACCGAATGAGCCCACTTGCAAAGGCCTAATGTCTGGTCAAAGCCCCAGTTGATTGAAATGGTTTAACAAAGCTCAAAAATCAGCAGGGGTTGGAGATTTCTGGATATTTCATGCGAGCCCGAGTGTTATCTTTGGCTATCTGATCTTCGCTGCTTTACATATGCGTGCCAATGGGCCTTTGCGTGGGAATGTGCTCAGTGACCCTTCTATGACCCATTGAATATCTTTGTTCTTTCATCGATTCTCAGAGTTGCCCATCACCCTGATCCTTTAATCTTTCCCCAGTCTTCATAAGAAAAATCCGTTGACCTTTGTCAGGTCCGTTGATCCGTTGTCAGCCTGCAACCATACATTTGTGTCCATTTAGAATGATTGTGACAGAGAAACAAAAAGAACAAAGATTGAAAAACGGATTCATATTTCCTCTGCTGGACAAGTGGATGCGTAATCTGGTGATGAACAGAGGGCGCTGACTGTTTTCCTATTTGGCTGGTACATATTGACAGTTATTGCTGGCAAGCCTTTTTTTTTTTTTTTTGAAGGTGACTCCATGAGAAAACAACTCTTTATCATACAGCACCTGATAAGAGACTCGTATAAACTGCTTTGAATGGTAGCCTACCTTGCACCACCTTGTTTTCCTTCTCTTTCACACTCACACTCACCTAATGTGTTTTGTTGTCTGTCCCTCTCTCTGTGGTCCACAGTGGCCAAATGTGAGTTCTTCAATGCCGGCGGCAGCGTGAAGGACCGGATCAGCCTGCGTATGGTGGAGGATGCAGAGAGGGCCGGCATTCTCAAACCCGGAGACACCATCATCGAGCCCACCTCCGGCAACACGGGTATGACCCCCATGACCTGACCTCTGTGACCAGCCAAAGCCCTCCCCCCCAGCCCTCTGATCTGACTTGCATGTGATTGCCACATGTGAATGCCCCAAAGAGGCATTAAGTTTCTAGAGGTACTTGGCGGAAGAGGTTCCTTTGTGTAGGAGTTTTATTCTCTTCCTGACCCAGTGCGACTAATGCATCTGAGCACAGCCAATCGGGCGCCAGCCTGACCTGGAGACAAGCTTTATTGTAATATTTGCTGAACGTTTTAGCCAAAACCCTGCTTGTCCAGGAAGATGGCTTAGTGAAGGATTCAGCAGAAATAGTTTTTTTTCTCTTGTATATCCATAGATAAATCCAAGTGCTTTAGTATTGCATACCGTTTAGTGTTTTTCCCCAAGGCCTAACATGGCAGAACCGTGCTACGCAATTAACCCAATTTTGGTCAGTTTATGACCCCTCCTGACCACTAACATATGACCATCTGCTGAACTCACATACCTCTGTTATTTTAACACCCAGATTTAACCAGTATTTCTATGACTAACTTCTTATTCTATTGTTCTTATATATGTGTGTTTGATATTTTAACCGCACTGGCTCTTACCTTTAGCCTGGCTATTCAATCTCCACTTCTGCTGAGGTTCATACATCAGGGAATGAAATAAAGGGAGTGAGTGTTTTAACCTACAGTTAATGTTCTCTGAATGTACCCAGTACGTGTACAGTATGCCCAAAGTTTACCGAAAACTTTTAAGATGACCATAGAAGAACCACGGGCCAACAATATATTAGTAATAAGTTGATGAACATTTTCAAAGATCATCAGTTTAGCAATGTTTATAGGTGTGTGCTGTATTAATGAAGCATGCAGTAGGAAGAATTTGTCGGTGTATTGACTCATGTGAAAATGATTGATAACTGTAAGGAGCAGGGAAAAGCATACAACCTTCAGACTCATGTGAGGGGCGCTCAGATCCATTGACCTAAATCTGTAAATCTTGTGTATACGCTCCCTTAAGTGTCTGGTCTTTGGCGCTCAAGCCAACTCCTTCTTGTGTCTGTAGGCATTGGGCTGGCCCTCGCTGCCGCAGTGAAGGGCTACCGCTGCATTATTGTCATGCCCGAGAAAATGAGCATGGAGAAGGTAGTGTGTGCACGCCTGTGTGTTTTAAACCTACTATTTAGAGAGTAGGTTAATCCTCATTACATTATTAGCAGTAAGTACTTCCAACTAAAGTGTGTGTGTGTGTACAGGTGGATGTACTGCGTGCCCTTGGAGCAGAGATTGTGCGTACCCCCACCGCTGCTCGTTTTGACTCGCCGGAGTCTCACGTGGGTGTGGCCTGGCGCTTGAAGAACGAGATTCCCAACGCCCACATCCTGGACCAGTACCGCAATCCCAGCAACCCCCTTGCTCACTACGACACCACTGCTGAGGAGATCTTGGAGCAGTGCGATGGTGAGGCCTTTGCTTTTAGCTTGGCAAGAACATCCAGCAGCGTCTGACTTAAACAGACTTTTTTTTTATTGTATTTCATTTTTTAAGGTTTCATAGTTGTTCTTTGGGTTAAAGGACAAATCCGGTGTGACTTAGACCTAGACTGTACTGGAAGATGTTACCGAGTACAAACATATATCCAATGTCCACCTCCGTTCACACCCAGCATTCCGCATTAAGCCATTTTTAGCCAAAGCTTTCATTAACCTTACACTGTTAGCTATAGGGGCATAACTTTGCCTATGCAGCTAAATCGTTATTTTTACACCATTAACAAGGTTCAAAGTAATTCCACACTTCATTGGTAGATTTCTCAGGGCCCTGACATTTAAAATGTGACAATGAGAACTTTGAAAGTGTACCCTGTCGCCACCATCTTGAAATGAAATCATGATAAGTCGATTGACAAGCTACAACCTTATAAATGTCTTTGGTCAAACTCTTAAAGGTCTCATTCCATTGTATTTTCATTAATTTTGTGGTGGTCTCTTGTCTAAAATAATGTCATGAGAGTTGGTTTCGACAAAAATATGCTGTGGTTGTCTTGTTTCAAGCTATTTTAGTTAGGTGAAAACGAGTGCAGGGATAGTGCAAGAGGATTCTTATGAATATTAATGATATGCAAACGTATCGCCTCTGATTGGCTAACAGCACTGTGACGCTCCCTCTGTCTCATGGAGGTATTATAAAACCTGGAGAAAGTGACCAAGTCCCGCCCCCATTCATTCGATCTAATGTTCAGTGTGACGTAGGCTTGCACGGCTTTTCCGATTTGCTCGTTTTTCCCGGCTGTTTTCTATCACAGGCGAATACAGACTACAGGGGTAGGAGAGCATTTTGAAGTTGAGCATGCAAGTGCAACTTGGGCTGACCTATGGTAATGTAAAAAAATCAAGTATTAAACTGTTTATTTTGGACAAGAGACCACCACAAAATTAATGAAAATACGATAATGAGACCTTTAAGAGTTTGACCAAAGACATTTATAAGGTTGTAGCTCGTCAATCGACTTATCATGATTTAATTTCAAGATGGTGGCGACTGGGAAATTCTGATAAGGTACTGTCTTTATAAACTGTCTTTTTAATAAAGTACCTGTTTACTTTCAAAGTTCTCATTGTCTCGTTTTAAAGGGATTATCCGGAGTGAATCAACCCGTAGCTCTGTTGACTGAGGCTGTTGAATGGTGTCTATAGGCATCAGAATGACAGCAGTAGGTACAACGTAGACCGAATTCACGAACTGGCCGCTAATGCTAAGCATATTGGGCATATGAAAACGAAACGGACATGCCCTAATCAGTTAGCAGTGGCTGCCGTTTCATTACTCGGTCTACCGTGCATGAAAATCTGTCGTTCTTATACCTATAGATAGCACATAGCAATGTGAATCAACAGAGCTACGTGTTGTTTCACTCCGGATAATTCCTTTAAATGCCAGGGCCCTGAGAAGTCTACCAATGAAGTGTGGAGTTACTTTGAACCTTGTTAATGGTGTAAAAAAAAAAGCGATTTATCTGCACAGGCTAAGCTGTGCCCCTATAGCTAGCAGTGTAAGGTTAATGAAAGCTTCGGCTAAAAACGGTTTAATGTGGAATGCTGGTGGTGAACGGAGGTGGGCATTGGATATATGTTTGTACTCAATAATATCTTCCAGTACAGTCCAGGTCCAAGTCACACCGGATTTCTCCTTTAAGGTTTTTTTCGGGCAAAGTCTGCATCTCTTGCAAAGGCGCACCCAATTTACATTAAGCCTGTTGTATTGGTACTCATGCACCTTCAAATGGATTAGCTCCATTCAGTTCTGACATTCAGTTTTTCTCTTTGTCCCCGCTGTAGGCAAGGTTGACATGTTGGTTGCTGGAGCTGGCACAGGGGGCACGATCACTGGCATTGCCCGCAAGCTGAAGGAAAAATGCCCCAACATCAAGGTGAGGTCCCACTCAGATCTCATGCTTTATGCATCACGACTACTCGGTTACCACTAAGATTTTCTTTATGCACCATGAATGTGCACACATACAAAATCTTAATCAACAAATGGGATGTATATATTAATGGTTTAAACATCTTTTGTTGATCAGTTTTCCAAAACTTTCAAAAACATTTAGTGATACAACATTGCCACAAACACAATATATGTAAGAATAATCAAGAAAAAAAAGCAAGGCATAGTGGAAATGGCATCCATCGATGTTGATACTTTAGTATGGCCTCTAATGTGTGCACTCTTGTTGTCAGATCATTGGTGTGGACCCTGAGGGCTCCATCCTGGCTGAGCCTGAGGAGCTGAATGTGACGGATAAGACCCAGTATGAGGTGGAGGGCATTGGGTACGATTTCATCCCCACTGTACTGGACCGATCTGTGAGTATCCGTTAATAAGCGAAGCTCTACAGACTACAAGTATACTCCAATGGTCTCTACAGGCTACAAGTATACAAGTATACTCCAGTGGCTTCTACAGGCTACAAGTGATTACAACGTTGCAATCAAATTCACGACCCCTTCCATCCCCTTCTTTTGTGTCTCTCTTTTCCAGGTGATTGATGGCTGGTACAAATCGAACGATGACGAGTCTTTCGCTATGTCACGCATGCTCATCCGAGATGAAGGACTCCTGTGTGGTACGTTCACCGCCTTCACCCTGTGCCACTTCCTTTAAACTTCTTCACTAAAATAATGACCCCTTAATTCTTTAAATGACTAAATTTTTTTTTTTTTGCTCCTCCTCTCATAGGAGGCAGCTCTGGGACAGCCATGGCTGCAGCTGTGAAGGTGGCCAAGGAGCTGAAAGAGGGCCAGCGCTGTGTCGTTATTTTGCCTGACTCCATCCGCAATTACATGTAGGTCTCCGCTGCGGTCCCCTAACCCCCCCTACCCCCCCCCCCCCCCGCTGCCCTGCAGTTTGTTAGCAAATGCCATAGCTTACACTGTTTGTACATGCAGAGCCATAGAAGGGGCACTAGACTCTGCCCTTGTTTGCTGTGTCTCTACTGCCCTTGTTTGCTGTGTCTCTACAGCAGACTTGTGTGCAGTAGTTTAGATTATCTTTAATTATGACAATGAGAGTTTTCTAGGAACAGGTGCCATAACATAGAGTGTAATGACCGACTGTACCTCTAGGTTGTAGATGTTGCTGTGACGAGATGACAAAACCTTTGCGCTAGTTTCTGTAGCAATCATTTTACGGTCTTGGCAACCCATTACTTCCACCTTGTGGTCAGTTGTGTTTATTACACTGGTGTTCCACTAAGAGCCAGTCATATCCACAATGGCAAATCTGTATCTCACCTTTCATTTGCTCTTCTTAACCACTGAGCTATTCAGAAAATGATTCTGTTATCATGATGCGTACCTAGAAGAATGGCACGCTTGTCTAGGTGTTTATCTAACTGTGCTTTAAACCTCTGTAGGTCCAAATTCCTCAGCGATAAGTGGATGTGTGAGAAGGGCTTCCTGAGGTATGAAGACCTGATGGTGAAGAAACCTTGGTAAGTGAGGCCCCCATTAAACGAACTTGCATGCCTCCAACATTTAGATATACAAGGAAGGTAAAAAGAAGAAAAAAAAACACATACAGTATTGCATGAGAAATGCAGAAGTGCTTGCTGTTATGACAGAATATCCTAGTATGGAATGTTAGAGGAGTTCTAGGAGGTCATATGATGTAGTCACAGACGCCTGTCTTTCTGTACACGGTACCAAAATAGTCGTGCAAGTCACTGAAACAGATTCCATTACGTGTGTGCTGGTCACGCTAATGCCACATTTGGCGCTAGTTGTAAATGGCCACCTCTCATGCTTTAGAAATATGATGTGCGAGTTGCAAAGTCAATTCCACACCAAATACCAATGACCTGTACAACCGAAGAGAGGAGTTTATTTCATTCTGAGTCTCACATACCCCATCCCACCCCCTCTCATCTCCCTAGGTGGTGGAATCTCACACTGCAGGTGCTCAATCTGTCTGCTCCTCTCACTGTCCTGCCAACAGTCACCTGTCAAAAGCTCATCAAGATCCTGAAGGAGAAGGCCTTTGACCAGGCCCCAGTGGTGGATGAGACTGGGTAAGCTCTCTCTGTCTGTCTGTCTGTCTGTCTGTCTGTCTGTCTGTGTCTGTCTCCTCTTCTGTCTATGTCTCTCTGTGAAAACATTGTTTCTAGATATAGTATTTACATTCAGGCCTCCCTCAGGTACCTCTTAGACATAGAGACATCCCTCTAACTGCCTTCATCCACAGGGCTATCCTGGGCATGGTGACTCTGGGAAATATGCTTTCCTCCGTACTGGCAGGGAAGGTCAAGCCCTCAGACCCAGTCAGCAAGGTTCTGTACAAGCAGTTTAAACAGGTGAGACTGTGATGACGGTGCTCCTGATCTGTGTGTGTGTGTGTGTGTGTGTGTGTGTGTGCGACTATTTTGACAAATGATTATTTAAAATGTTATCTTTGTTAAAAATGCTTAGCTTACACCATTAGAATGTAAAAATGTATGTAAAAGCTGATCAGTTGGTCTAATTGTGTCTAATAACTCTCTCTCTCTCTCTCTCTCTCTCTCTCAGGTGCGGCTGACTGACAACCTGGGCAAACTTTCTCGTATCCTGGAAACCGATCACTTTGCTCTTGTGGTGCATGAGCAGATCCAATGTGAGTATTTTCTCTTTAACCCGGTTCCTACCCACTCTTACTCAAACTGACATGTTTTAGCATTTTTGTAGCTGGTTATCCTGAACATTTTTGTCCTGGCAAGTTCCCACTGATATTGGGCAAAATCATTTTTTGTTCCTGTACAGCTTCAATGGTCAGTAATGAAATCCGAAAATGTGGAACTGGTAAGATAGTTGCCCAGCAACGTTGCTCAAAACATTTGGTTTTTGTACAGACATGGCAACAAAAGACCATGTCCTCCTGGTGTAATTCAGTGATTGCTTTGGAAAAACCTAAATTCACTATTGAATCCCAAAAGTTTAAGTAATTTCAGTAAGAAAGATGGCTTCACATGTGAATCTTTAATTTGATATACACATTGATAATAAGGAATTGATAATGGGTGGCAATTTTTTTTACTTAATCTTTATTTTTACTTAAACTTAATCATCTGTTGGCAAGTTGTCATGTTCATCCAATATGAACATTATGTGGTTGCACAACAATGCTCAAAGTTATTTACCATTAGTGATCACAGCATCCATACATGAGTCATAAGATGGCAAATGTCTGTCTGTGTCATTATATATATTCTTTATTTTATTTTTTTAATATATATATTAGAATAAGATTTTTTTAGAATTAAGATTTTTTTTTTTTTTGTTATATACATTTTATAATTTTATTTTTGAGCGTTTCACTACCAGTCCCTCCCTAGAGTAGACTGTTTGAACAGGAGCACAAAGAGACTCCCTTGTCCTCTTACTGACTTTCAGAAAGCGTTTGACCCAAAGGCCCGTGCCTATAGCTGACTCCTGTGGGTTTACATCCAGCACTTCTGGCTTAGTGAGTCCATCCACGGGGCCCTGCATAGCCAATGGGCAGTGTTCACAGGGTGTGTTTGTACAGTCTAAGCACTGATCATTTCAGTGTATATACTGTACCTCCTTCATTTCATGGCGTCGTAGCCTTGCAGAACTGCTAACTGATTCAGTCTGCAGAGTTTAAAGGATTGCAGGTTGGGACAGACTTAAGACCATATTGGAAAACTGAAAAATCTGAGGTTTAACCAATCAAGCCATATTAAAGGCACACTAAGTAACATTTTTCAGTTAATTAATCCGTTTGATACTGTTTAGGATGCAAACATGAGTCATTACACGGCGAACGAACGGTGTAGAATGCGCCACTGTGGCCTACAACGGTAGATACAGCATTTGCAATGTTCAACAGCAGCGGTCCGCCTCCAATAGAATGCAGTGCAATACAATGCAATACAGTGGCCTTTAGAGGGAGCTTGTGAGAGAAAAAAACAGAACGTTGCTTAGCCCTGCTTTAAGGGTCTGAAGGACATTTTTCTGCATCTTGTGACTTTGGCATGTTTGCCATGTTATTGCTGACAAGCTTAAAGTCCACAAGTTTAAGCACATCTCGGCTCTAGCTGTATCTTTTTCATTGGTTTGCAGTTAGTCAAGGAGTTGCGGATGCCCGAATAAGGGTGTTTCAGGCAGACACTCCAAGGTTGTGCTATGTTCTGATCCCACAGCCAAATGGCTTCAAGGGCACAGTGTGATATGGCGTGGGTAGGCTGAAAACAAGTTACATAAAAGCAAACAAAAAATCACTATTTGCTTTTCAGGATTGCAAGCTGTAAAACTGTTCAGGGGTGTAGCTTGTTTTGCTGATAATGCACTTCACTTGGCTTACACGTTTGTGGGAGTACCTGGTGTTTTTATCTTGGCTGTTTGCATAAGCAATATGGATTTTAATATGGGAAACTGAATAATTTTAAATACAATTTAAGACGGAATTCCTGCAGATTTGAATTGGTGCAAAAAATGCCCTGCTTTGAATTTACTTTTGCGCTGCACACCTCTTTATGCATTTGTTTTTTCTGTTTTTTTGTTTTTCCTCACTCTTTTAAATTAACCTCTCTCTCTCTCTCTCTCTCTCTCTCTCTCTCTCTCTCTCTCTCTCCCTCCCTCCCTCCCTCCCTCCCTCCCTCCTCTGCAGACATGACTGACGGCTCACCCATGCTGAAGCAGATGGTGTTTGGGGTGGTGACGGCCATCGACCTGCTCAACTACGTGGCCATGCGGGAGAGGAGAGAGCGTTCGCTGTCTGAATGCTCCTTGCCTGATGAGCAGTGATACTCATTGACTTGCGAGAGCACACACACTCACACACACCCTTACACAGGGGGGAGGGAGAATGTCCAATAAGACCGTTCCTGCATACTTCCTCTTTTGTTAAATGTCGATATTTCTTGCACTATGACTGGTTCTTTCAGCTAAGCTTGGGGGAAAATCAGTCACTGCTACCAAAAGAATTACTGTATTGTTTAGATAAGCATGTATATAGAAATATCTGTAATGCCTCAGTTTACTTGTCTTGCTTTACGATAAGGGTTTTTTAGCCACCAAAATCTACAGTAGCAGTCTTCTGTTGTTGTCCCTAATGTCAGCATTATTTTCTGTTCTGGACTGTAGGTCAGCATACAGTATTCTGAGAACCAAATCCTTGCACAGGAACAGATGGTGTTGTCCCATTTTTTTTTGCCTTGAGACTTCCAAAGTCATCGTGTATCATATTAGTGTCACAACCAGTACAGGTACTTATACTAGCATTTAAACAGGGTAATGCTGCCACCTGGTGACCGAAAAAGGTATCACATGTATTGGTTAGCTGTGGCCGATAGATTTGAGGGATTTTGAGGGATTTGGCTGGCATGTATCTGAATGGGACAAGTACTAAGGCATGTTTGGCACACACCAAACACCTCCCAACCAGGGCGACTTGAGTTGGTTAATTTCTTTCTTGTATTGAGACAAGATCTTTTTAAGGGTGTATTAGTTTTAATGGGTGTATTTAAGACAGGAACGACATGTTCATACAGACAGATCATTTGTTGAGATCTCCATGTATGGAAAGTTTTTTTGTGGGGTGGGTGTGGGGTATTTTCTTACTCTTATGATTTCAATTACATGTAAATGACTGAATATCTGAAACTGGACCGACTTGGTCGTATGTAGAATTTTAGAGGATTATAATGAAGTGTGATTCGTATTAGAGATATGGAGACTTAATGGATACGTTTTATTCATTGAGAATTTCATTTACTCTTTTCATAGTGTTTTACAGCATTCTTGCTTTGTAGGTTGTTTTACGTGTGCAGTTCTATGTAAGAGCTTTGGTTTTATGGTTTGTGTACCTTATGTCTGTCATGCCTTTTGTAATTGCATAAGTTTGCTTTTAATAAAGATTCACCCCTCCCTGACGCTGGCTTCACAGTGTTGTTTTATTCATGCTTCTGAGGCACATCAGCGACACATGGGGGCAGCATAAACCCAGTCTGTAAAACAGTACCAGTCTTTGTTCTTAGTAGTGTTTAGTGTAGTGCAGTCTTTGATATGTTGTCCCCATGATCTATGGTATAAGGGACATTTTGGAAAAGTATATGTGGAAAAGTATATGTGGAAAAGTATATGTGGAAAAGTATATGTGGACTTGTTTTAGGAACATGCGTTTTTTTTTTTTTTTTTTTTAATATACAAATGTTGCCTCAGGTAATAAACATGCTTTCATAAGTCACTTTTGGTTTCATTTGGTGTCAAGGCAACACAGGCAGCTTGTAAGGGCTGTAAATCCACAAACAGGCTGCATGGCATGTTACACTGAGAGATCCTTTCTTTACCCCGTAAAGAGTCATTTAACTGTCAACATAACTGTAAGGCATTAACAGCCTGAAAAAGATTTTCATTTAGCAGTTAATCATATTTTCCCAGTAAATTTTTGACATGTTTGGATTCCCCAGGCACTGAAAAATGGAACTTAATGGACATGTAGATTCGCTTGGATTTTTGATGCATAGTAGATAGTAGATAGTGACGCATAGTATATTTTTTTGGTCTTTTTTTGCCTTTATGATAGGACAGTGGAGAGAGACAGGAAGTGAATGGGAGAGAGAGCAAGGATGGGATCTGGAAAGGACCACGGGGCGGGAATCAAACCCGGGTCGTCGCCGTACGGTGCAGGTGCCCCAGCCAGTTGCGCCACAGGGCTCCATGGGCGGCTTTCTCTCTAGCCTGGATCTAACAAGTACAGGATCTAACATGGAGTATATAGTGGAGGGAATAGGGGGCCTGAGTTACCAGGGTCCCAAGAGAGGGGAGGGACCTTACAGAGTCTGGAATTGTATTTTCCTTTACACAGCAATATAATTTAAACATTTTAAATAGCATAGACACAGCTTGTGCATAGGGACCATTATTTGGTGCTACACCCCTGGATGTGATCTGCTATTTTTCTCACAGTCCAACAGGAACCAATCAAACTCTGGCTTTTATTTCAATACAATAGAGACTTTACACAAAATGTGAGTTTATATGGGTTGTTTGTTATATTGATCGAGGGAAACCTTTCTGTTGTGATTTCATATTGGTTGCCTTTTATAGAAATGTCTAGCATCCATCTAGCATCCAATGTAACAGGCACTTTGTCAGCTGATTTACATTGATAATGTAAATCAGCTGATACACATTGTGCTCAATGGCCTGACTAAGGTTTATAGCAGATCAGTATAAAAACCAGGCTACTTCTTTCCTACACTGGGCCTCAAGGTAGACTGGTAGGATACACTGTAGAGTAGCCAGGGAACCATGGAGCCACAGTAGGTAATGAGGAGATGAATGAAATGAGCCCTAAAAAACATTTAAAAATGAGCTTTGCCCCCCTACCTGCCCCCCACTCCTATTTCTCATTATTTCATTGTCAAGAATCTCTTGGCTCACCATCATCTACAGGCTTGTGCAAGGTTGTGAAATTCACAAACACACACACACACACACAAACTTAAAGAGCATGTATGAGAACCAACAAAGGAATAAGAACCAATAAAGGAATTTATGACAGTAAGCACTGAGAATTAATAACAAGTAACTGAAGAGCTATTTGACCAGTGGCGGACACAGGGATGTAAATACACCTTTCAAGCGAGATTGTCAAGAAACAAGAAAGTACATATTAGGCTACACCACCAGAACATCATTTAAGTTAATATTTTGGTTATATATACTGTAAATCTCCCGTGCCCTCACCTCGCACACATTTTGCCAAGTATAATCCGCCATCATAATACATAATATGCCATGGAATGCACTGTGCGTCGGACTTTTAAAGGGAATGAGAGTGTGAACTCTTATTGGTTTGTAACATGCCACGCCCCTAACACACCCATGACTAATTTATCATTTAAGACAACCCATTTGAACTATGCGCCAGACACGATGTTCACTTTTCCTACAGGCAATATAGCGTTCTGCGCTGGCCCCTCCCCCAAAGACAACTGCGTTTCAGACTATGCGCGACTGAACTTGAAAATTGGGCCCAAAATGTTACCTGGCTACCTGTGTAAATATGGTTGGAAGTGCTCTGAGCTATCACTTGGCATATCTTAATCTTATTTACCCTTATTTGGTCATGTTGGGGGACTCAGTTGGCCCTTGTTTGGTCATGTTTTCGGGGAAATCATGAACATGGCTGAATAATAATAAATGAATACCCAGTGGTCTAATTTGATTACAATGAAGGAAAACTCTTGCTATCCTACAGGGAGCTCTTTTTTATGTCCTCTGAAATGCGGCTAGAGTCCGCCCCGTTACGGGAACCAACGTTGCCATTACGCTAAGCTCTGTAATTGCAAACACAAAAAGGACATTGCTCATTCCAGTCATGCCCTGAATGACCCACACTGATGCACACGCTACTCAACTGGCTCTGCTTCTTTTACGCTTACTGGCACTTTGCTCTCTGGTTGCTCAGCTAATTTGAGTTCCACCACTGGTCCTGCTCCCCACTCCTGCTGAGAAGAACAAGACCTTCGGCTGGTGGTACCAGACAACTGTCCTGTGCCTCTCTCTCACTGTACCTCACTGCTCAATCACTGCACTGGCAAAGGGCCCGTCTGCCTGCTGTTTAAAACCCAATGCTGGGGCCCCAGTGTTCGAATATGCTGTTGGTATTTGCTAAGCCTCCTTTGGCCCCCTTCCCTCATTAGGGTTAAGGGATTACTGCACCCGGCCGGCCCGGGGCTGGAGAGGGGGTGGAGGGAAGATGAGGCCTGTGCTGGGGAAGGGGACACAGAGGTGGCCTTGCTGCCAGACACACCACCCAGAGGGGGTAGCTCATATTAATAAAATGTTTTGAAAGTATTGCGTGACATGCTTGTGCGGAGTAGATATTTTTCATTATGTTTTCATACTTAGATTAGATTAGGGTTAGATTAGACTTCCAGCAGGAAAATTCAATTTGTGTTTCTTTACCCTACCAACAACAATACAGAAGTAAAACCAGGCCAATAAACTCACTCAGCTGTCCTCAATATAAGTTCAAGTTTAGATTCATTTGAATGCGTGAAAACAACCCAGGCCACCCAGTGATACTACAGACCAAACAATAATTCCAAGGAGCGGCAGATCTGATGGTAATGGAATGTCTGCCTCGGGCACCAGACCAGGATGGAGTTAGTCACCTCGGGTGGAACAGAAAACAGGAAATTGTGTGTGGAAAAAAGGTAGCGCCACGTGCGGTAGTTCCCTGCCTGCCAGCGCACACGTGGCCGCAACTTCAGCAGTACTCACACGAGGAGGTGGGCAACGCAGGCTTTATATTAGGGCTGTAAATGAACACACTGTATGGGGGGCTGAGAGATTCTTTTTTTCACCATAATGATTCAACGTAACTATGAAGCTGGTACAATAACCTGAAAATGGCAGAGAAACTTGCTTTATTTCCCATTAGGTGTTTATCATATTTCCCCAGTGATATTTCTGCAAGGATTCCACTGAAACACTGGGCCCTGTGGAAATATATGGTGATTTTGTAGACCCACTTGATTTTTTCATGTATAGTAGATTTTGGTTTTTGCATTGTGGGCTACTTTCTGTCCAGCCTGGATCTCCCACCCACTGACCTGCTCCAGTCTGGCCACCTGAAGGTTTATCTCCACTTCACACATTGCCAGAAGTCCACCAACTTCCACCCAAGTCCAGCAGCATGGACATGATGAGTTGTTGGAACAAACCCCTCACAAACAATAGCTCCTCTACACCTGCAGGAAAAACCCTGGCCCTGGTCACAGTGAAGGTCAATCACACATGGATCTTTCATAAAACTACATGACATCTTTCAGAAACAAGAAACAATTCCATGACATCTTCCAGAAACAAGCACAGATGTTTAAAAAAAAAAAAAAAAACAACTACATGAAAAAATATAATACAGTATGCAAATATAGCAGATGACCATAAATGTACCAGAATCTGAAATCTATGAATTCTGTCATAGATTGCATACTACATACAGCATATGCTTTCCTGCATGTTCTAGTATATGCCTGGATACTGCTATACGTATGGATACTGGTATATGTATGAATTGACACTGTTTCCGCATACTCCTGGATGCTCCATTTTTTCATGCAGTTACAATCGACAAAGCCCTCTTCTGAATGCAAACCTATAGACCATTGTTGTATCTAATGTACAGTAAATATTCACATCATAAGAAGGACTTTCAGTTCCTAACACTGATCAAGAACTGCTGCACCTACTGTGATGTTCTCATGGTGGGTTTGACCTCACTTCATGTAAGCTTCCTTCTTCACATTACAACCACTAGCTTCCTGTAGTCTTTAAATCCTAATAAAAATAAAAAATGACAGCTAAACTAGCTAAATACCACAAATGATACCACAAGTGAAATGACAGGACAATTACCATAATGTTTTTCTGATGCAACAGGGAACAGAATTCCTGGTGATTACAGGTCTCACCTGAGCCTCTTCAGCAATTAACATGTTTAGACTAGTTGCCAAGGTGACATAATTAGGCCCTTAAGCTCAGGAGATAACAGGCAAAATATGGTAACGAGCAGAGGCCAGATGGGAATGTGCTTTGAGTCAGTGTTTTCATTTTCAGCGTCTCTTTGTGTAAGTGCATAGGATTGAATGTGCAAAAATGTTAGTTATGTTCTACTACAGAATGACTTTCCAGGCTATTTACCAGACACTGTGTTTCCCCACTGAATGCTTTCTTCTGCTTTCTGTGTGTATTTCTGAAGGAGGTCATTCTGATGCTTTGGTGTTGCCTATGCAGGGATGCATGAATGAGGTGGGTGTTGTGTGTGCAGTGACTAAAAATGCTGCTGAGTGCACTAGAGACTCTGGAGACTGGTGGACTTCTGGAGGGCCCCTCTGTGCGCCTGCTCTCTCCGGTGCCTCTGAGTGATCTGACCTGCTTGGGCAGAAGCTCCAGCCGGCGTCCCACTTACACGCCATCCTGGAAAGTCATGCTAACGTTACCTTTTACCTGTCAGAGCATCATACACTCTCTCTCACACACACACACACATACTGTACACACACACACACACACACACACACACACAAAAGTGGCATGCAGTGCTTATAGAGGAAACCTGTCCCCAGTTGCTGGGTTTCCTCTTGCCCCGGGCCCAGTGCCGTTACATCATCACATCGCTTCCTCCTGACCTGGTTTCAGTTGGTAGGACCATCTGTCTGCTGCCTGCTCTGTTTGTCTGCCTCTAGGCTCTCTCGCTCTCTCTCTCTCTCTCTCTCTCTCTCACTCTCTGTCTTTCTGTTTACATAGATGATTTGTTGTGTTTGATTTTTCAGTGATTTTGTGAGCAAGTGATGTGCGCACAGATGTGTGTGTGTGTTTATGAGCTATGGTGTTAGTTTTTTTGTTTTGAAAATGCAACTTCCTCCAGTAGACTCTCCTCTTGTCATCACCCTCTTCTCTGTTTCCTGAGAAGCTTCTGGAAATCTGGCCTTGCTCTCCAGCACGCACATGGGAAATCCCTGCATTGTTCCTTGGCGGGAACATCGTGCACTCGTAACATGGCAAAGATATTGACATGAATCATGCCATTTGAAACAAAGAGCCAGACCGATCAGAAGGAAAGTTGAATCAAAACTGGAAAGAAAAAAGAAACAACCTGGGAGTATTTCTTCTCCCCCCCTTTTGTACCCACTGTTCCTATTCTCTCAATTAAAAGTGTTTGACCTAAGAGGTGTGTCTGGCCCACATTCTGCCATCTCCGAGAACTGAGAACCTGGGACGCGGCATTCATCTCCCTTCTGTGTGTAACCTAAGTACGGTCATTGTTTTCTAGACCCAGCCACTGATCTGGGTGTGGTGTGCCCAATATTGAAGCAGTCAGTCCAGCTGACCTCGAAAGAAATCATTTCAGGGAAATGTTATACAATAGTAACTTAGACTATAATTACAGACAGGTAATGACAGTTGAGTTTTTTAAAAGCTCATGCAACGTTTTTTGGATGACAATTCTTTTTTCGTCGTTGGCAAATTAAGGACGTTGAGTTGGACAAAACCCTGTAGTTCCTCTCAAATGCGATCAAACAGCTTTTCCATTTTGGCTGACCTTTTAGTATCAATTGTCTGTTTGTGAGTACAGGTGGTTTAGAGAGAACATTACACAACAATAGTGCTTCCTCTCACTGGCCTTGGCCCTGTGGGTGAACACTTTTTTTTCCTTTGAGCATCCAAGCCTGTGGTCTTTTGACGTAGGATATTTACTGTTCTCAGATGGCTTTAGCCACCTTCTCACACTCGACTCCAAGACAGACTCGGCCGTTGTTGTGGAACAAGAGCTGCATTGTGTCTGTGATTGTAGTCTTTGGCTTGAGCCAATTATTGGTTTGTTTTTGTTGCTGTGCACTTTGGCAATGATGTGCGTCACATTTGTACGCCTGCCCCCCTAAAATCCATGTTTTTGTATTTGATTTTAATAAACTGTCTGGCCTTTCACCTACATTGTTGTTGTTTTTTTTCCTGATCTTTTTTTAAATTCAGGAAATATACAGTTTCTGCTCTCAGTTCATCTGAGTTTGATAAACTTTATTTTTATATGTGTCTGTGTCTGATAGGATTGTTTTGTGTATGTGTGTGTGTGTGTGTGTCAGTGGTCCTTCTACCCAAATATACTCCAAAATATATGCACAGTTTACTGATATTAGGAATTAATTTATGCACATCATGACACAGTAACCCCACTACTGCCAGACTCGTAAGTCTTCTGTCCCATGGGCAATAAAACTCCTGCATACTCATAACAACACTAAAACATACTACACCATAGGGGCCACAGGAACTGCAAAGCTATGGATCTTTCATTCAACTTCAGGGTCAACAAAGCATCTGGATATGTCCCTGTGAATTTGCTACTATTGTGTCTGAGTGTGTAAATCGTATGCAGGGCAGACACAGCTGTGCTGTGTTTCTCAGAACACACAAGTATTAACAGACACAAAGGCTACATTCTGCACTTGACAATGTGCAATGTTCTTTGATTTAACTCTCTGTTTACACATATCTAGATTTTTCAATAAACTGACATTTTCTATTTCAATTGTTTTTACATATATCCAGTTACATAAAAAAATACAATTTTGACAAATATCAACTTTTGTTGTTTTAAAAATATATGTTTGAGGTGGCTAAAACTCCACTTCATATTCAAGTGGATAAGAAAATATCCATTTATATTGTATTTGTATTTATTTTTACATAGGGCCTAAAAATGATTGAAATCCTCAGTCCTGAACCTTTTGTTTGTGAAAGGAATAACAGGCAGAGAAGAAAAAAGTCAAACCATTGTGATATCTAGTCAGGGGAAAGAAATACCATTATATCTGACAGAGGGAGAGAGTAGAGAGAGAGAGAGATTGACAGTGAAAACTAGTTGACACCTCTGAATGACGTGTGTTTGGTAATCTGACAACGGTATCCCCTCTCCTGCATCACGCATGGTAGCGTGTCCATGTCCAGACGCGGGACTGGGTGTATGTTACATGTCACACTGCCTCTGTCATGGCCTGTTATGTCACAGGCCTGGGTTGAGGCCATTATGTGGATGTGTGGTGGTGTCAGTGACAGCTCCACTGGAGCCAAGGCTGTCTTGGGTAGTCTCACACTCGGCCGCTTATCTGATCGCTTGGAGGGAGAGACTCTGTGACAGGCCTTCTGTCCTTTTTCTTGTGTTACCTCTGAACTTCTCTCTCTCTCTCTCTCTCTCTCCCTCACATACACACACACACACACAAACACAAACACACACACACACTCACAGTTCATTTTCAGAAAATTCATCTAAATAAAGACTTGTCAATTTCTGTGTGACGGCTTTGATTACTTCCTAAAGTCAAGTTCCAAACCAATGAACTGGTTGCAATGACACATGATGACCCAATTGACAAACTGAAAAGGACGCAAACATATCCCACTAGTGCTGCTCGATGCTAACAGCCAATAATTCGAGAACTGGAAGAATTCAGGCTTACAAAGGAGCCAGTCTAAAACATACATGGCTCAACGTAACAGAACTGTTACGCAATGTGTTACTTTGTGACCTATATTAGTGCCCTGGCTTGAACAGTGGTTATGGGAATGTTTGCTGCGGCATTCTTTAGAAAAAAAAAAAAAAACATGTTGCCATGTTGCCTGTGATGACGTGCAAGGGCAGTTTCTTCACACTGACACTAACTGATTGAGTCAGCCTTGGGGTTTGCTGTTGCTCTCCTGCTGTATGGCTGTTAGCTATGGTGAGGAAAGATGAGGTGCTAAGGGGGAGAGGTGTGTTTGGTCCCGAGTCTACCAAAAACTGATGTAATGCTGGCACTAGAGCTCAGAAATATCCCTCAGCATAACTGGCTCTGGAAAAAATGGACCGGGGGGATGGGGGGTGAGTGGACAAAGTGAAAGACAAGTTCTGATTTATGTTGTCGATGGAATCCGTGGTTCGTACATCTGTGTGTTTATGTCACCCTGTTAAAGATTATTGCTCGTAGTTTTGAATGACCGCCACACAACGGGGTTCTTGTATGTCTAGTAATGACACATATAACATAACGATGCACAGACACAGACACAGGCACACTGAAAATGCACACACACACACACACATACACACACACACACACACACACACACACACACACAAAACACAACAACCATTCATCTCTGCCATGTCTGGCATAAATTTTCGTCTGAGCAACAAAAGCAAATACTGCACAGATGTACATAAACTCCAAACTGGGACACTGTTATGCGTTTCAGCTCGCTGATGCGCTAGAAATGAACGTCTGCTTGGAGAAAGGCTGAAGCCTTTCTTAGACCCCTGTGGGTCGAGGGCTACACAATAAACCACATTGTGTTTGTTAATTTGATTTTGCAATGCAGAAGGTAGCGTGGTGGCAAATCGGTTTTTGGTCGCACAGAGAGTTGTGTGTGTATATGTGTGCATGTGTGTGTGTGTGAGTGAGTTGTGTGTGTATACGTGTGCATGTGTGTGTGTCTTGACTATGTGAAAAAGGTCTCTCTTTTCATTTTGCTGCTTTACGTCATCTCTACCAAACCATAAATCATGGAGATGACACCTCTTTATGAGGCTAACGCTTGCCTGTTTTAATGGGCACCGGAAAGAAAGAAGAGAGAGAGAGAGACAAGAAGGACGGGGAGAGAAGTGTGGAGGGGAATTTAGAGTAAACTCTGAATAAAGGCGTGGGTAGGTAGAGAGAGACAGAGTGAGAGAGAGAGAGAGAGAAAGAGAGAACACAGCTGCTGTTGATGTTCTCTTGTGCGTCACTGTGTCAGTCCACTTCACTAGCCCCCAGGAATGGATTAGGCACTAGCGGACGAACTTTCACCCCCTTGCTCCTCTAAAAAAATGCATTACCTCTCATAATTGCCCTATCATGGGACCTGCTTACAGCCCGAGACGAAGCGCAAGCAGTGTGTGGTCTCCCAGCGGGAGTCGGGAGGAAGAGTGAGGCCAAGGGCGGCCTGTTTACACCACACACGGGGTTAATAATGCGTGAGGTACTTGTATTTACATGTAAAGAGTAACCCTACTTTCTCTGTGTATGTTATGGCAACACGTGGAAGAAAGGTGGAGATACGGTGAAAGAGAAAGGGCCAGAAAAAGTGATAAAGAGAAAGAAAGAAACAAAGAGATAGAAGAGGAGGAGAAGAGAAAGGGCCAATCCCATTTCTAATTTCTACCCCTATCCCTTCCCCTACCCCTTCCCCCTGCCCCTTGAAGCAGAGCAACAAGGGGTAGGGTTTGAAAGTTAACCCCTACGAATTGGGACACCCCTTCAACAATCACATACATCATCAGTACTCCGGCAGCTATTACGTTGGCAACACTTTTTTTTAGCACGGACGCTCGCAATTCGTTCACAACTCAATGCTCCAACCGATCCCTCAAGTCACAAATAATGTTGCACTACTCATTGTATTAGTGATTCTTTTCGTGTGCATTTTATGGAGAAAAGGACCATTACACATTGGAACAACGTTAAATTTAAGACAATACAACGGTTATCAAACATTTTAAACCATCAATAATGGAGAAAATACTAACATTTGTGAACTTTTCTGGAGATTCGCAAGGTATTCTGGGAAATTTCTCATACCCCTCCGTTCGGAGTGTGCCTCTGAAAAATCTCTGTTTGGAGGGGTATATGGCCCTACCACTTAGCCCTACCCCTCTGTCTTAACGGAAATTGGTACACCCCTACCCCTACACATGAACGCGCAAAACGGAGGGGTAGGGGAAAAAGGGTAGAGCGAAGGGGTGAAATGGGATTGGGCCTTTGAGATACAAGGCTACAAGAGTTACTAATTAAGTGGACTCCCCCCCAAAACCAAAGCTGCACATTTCTAAATGAGCCTGAATTATTTTCCTCTTGTTTTTTTTATGACTCCTGTGTGTCCTTAATGATAACCGATTGAATTACAGATTGAACTGGATTGATGGACATTTGGAGCAACCCATTTCCATTTAGTCTACAATGGCAACCCTGAATCTTGAATCAGGGCGCAGATGTGGTAATACGAGGGACAATATGATCGCTTTCCTCTATGTTTTTGGGTTGTCATGAACTAATCTGTCATTATTGATTATCTGCTCTCTCCATCAACCATTTTGTTATTTGATATTGTTGACCTCTGTTTTTGTGACAGTCAGGTCACAGTGTTCCTCTGTTGCATGGCTTGAGCTGACTGATTGCAGCTTGAGTGAGTTAAATTTGCTATCATTATCAGTTAATGCTGCTAAGAGAACGGGAATCTTTCAGGGAATGGAGTTTGCTTCTAGTAACTTCTTATCCATGGGAGCTTGAATGGATGGAACAGGGTTGAAATGGTTGCTTGTAGCCTACCTGTTTTTTAGGTGGTGCTCACATTTTTATGTGATTGGGCTGCTAGGGCATCATTGAACGTGGCCCAATCTTCATGTAAGTTTTTGACACACCTTGATGAAAAAAAAGGTTAGTTATTAGTCTCTGTAGTCTTTATTTTAGTGACCAACCTCTAACATGAAAATCAGGGACATTTATATTTGTAGTCAATATCATGTAAAAAAAGAAAAAAAATCATGGAAAAGACAGAAACTGTATGTATAATCTTGGTCGTCTGTTCACTCTACTTTAACTGCTAAATGCATCACACAGTGTATGCCTACTTTACTAACTGCTCGGTTTAAACTATTAGTGGCATGCTACAAAAAAACTGGCCAGTTTACGATAGGAACATTTTTGATTGGGATTACATCAACAGGACTTATTAAATTGTCTCAGAAAACAACACGCATATGGTCCAATAGCATTTCACTTGGTAGTTCTCTGAAGGGCTACCACTATTTAACCATATCTGTAAAATGAAAGCTTTAGCTAAGTTCTACTAGAAAGACACCAATGTTATGTCATTCATTGTTTGCTCAATCACTTGCACTCATAGACCTGTCTAACACACCTGCTCTTGCTGCTTTAGGTGCCGGAATTTCAAAAGCCCCATGTCTCTCCTCACCACCGGCAGCTGGGTCCCTGACCACCTGTCTAAGTGAGTAATCTTCGCCCCTGCTTGCTAGCTAAAATCAGACAGAACCTGCTGGCTGGGTCAGGTAATTGAAGATCCCGGAGCATCCAGGACCGACGCCAATGATTTTATTCCACAGTATTTTATATCTTCTGTATTTCATTTACTGATAAAACATTTGTTTCATTCTTCTCTCTGAGTCTCAGTAAGAAAAGTACCAGAGAACCGGTGAGCAAAAACACCATCTTACTTTCATCAGAATGCTGATATTATACTCGATCTTTTGAGAGTTCAGTTTCCATCTCATAAACTTAAAAAGTTGTTTGCTGAATAAAGCACTATAGTCTATTGTGAGTGTACAGCATTGGCCATTTGGAGTTCTCTATCGTTTCGAAGCCAAAACGTACGAATGGATGATGCCTATCATCTCCTACTTTTTCTGAAGTCAACTTTAACCAACCCTTTGAAAAAAGGGCAGTAAGTGCTCTGACGCACGCAGGCAACTACTTAGACAGCTCTGCGTGACGTCAGAAAGTCTATATATTGACTGCGCTTACGCTTCAGGTCCTCTTTGCCTTTTTCACCTCGCCTACTGCGTGTGTTCTGAGTCACTCCGTTTGCTTCGCAAATATTCTTAAAAATCAACGGTTTTTTTGAAAGCCCACCACAACAGTTTTTTCAGGACGTTTCGGAATCCATCCTTCTCAAAGTCACTCACGTCGGTCCCTACCTGGTACCAAGAGTCGTAGGATGGCAACGCTTAGATGTCTCGACTGGAAACCGCTAATGGCGGTTGCCGACCGCCATGCTGTCTGCTTCTGCCTTAGGATGGAACACGCCACTGGTGTTCACTCAGCCGAGCTCCGCTGTGATCGGCTGTCTCCCGCGGCTTCTTGAACAGGGCAGCCTTCTTCGTGGGATCAACCAGCGGTCCAGGGGCGTTTTTTTCCCCCACTGACGCTGGCATTCTCCCTCCCCGCCATTTCTCCGAGCGTTACCCGGCGTCTTCGCTTGAGTCGCCCGGACAATCTTCGGCGGCAACGCAGCCTGCAGCTGCTAGTCAGCCGCCTACTAGCCAGCTAGCCACGGCCCAGCTCGCTAGCTCTTCAGCTAGCCCCATCGGGGCCTCCTTGCCTGTGCGGCTGGTTCTCTGCACCACGCTGAAGAGGCGGATGACCCCGCCATCGAAGCCGTCGACGAAGATGGGATTACCTCCTTCCTCTCGACAACAACACGGCCGGCAGCCAGCTACCTAGCTGCTAGTCACTAGCCAGCTAGCCACGGCTCAACCCTCTAGCCTTTCAGCTAGCTCCTTTAGGGCCTCCTTGCCAGTGCGGCTGAATCTCCCACTCTGAGGAGGCGGATGGCCCCATCATCGAAGCCGTCGATGAAGAGGAGGTCTCCTCCTTCCTCTCGGCGCAGACAAGGAGGCTAGCCGCCATTGACTCGCCGCCGCCTGCCCAGAAGACTCTTGCCGTTCAGCTTACTAGCGAGCTAGCTCTGTGCCACTCAGGCAGTTAGCAGGCTAGGCCTGCGCTTGCCTCAGCATGGAGGAAGCAGTGCCGTTGGCCTTCTGCGCCTCCCCCGCATTGGGGGAGCTGTAGCAGGAGGTAGGCGCCCTCGTCTGTCACGCCTGCTGCGCCGCAGACGCGCGCAGCCTTGGCAACGCTCACGCTTGTGTGGACGTGCGCCAGGAGCGACGCAGACGTCAGCAGCGATCCTGAAGCGATCGCAGGCGTGCGGCAGGCTATGTCACGCGGCTTCTGCCCGTTTTCCGCTCTGCCTTGAGTGCTTAAAAGGCACAGGTTTTCGTTCTGCAGCCCTCAGCTCATAACGCTTCCCCCGCTTTGGCGAGCCTCTCTGATCTCGCGCCCTCTTGGGGCGCTGAGTTTGCCTTATTCATCAGCACTCCGCACACACGCTTCTTGCGGTCTAACGCGTCGCCCAACCCATTCGCCCCCAGGCAATGGACGAGTGCCGCGCTGGAGACGGTCGCGATCAGAGGGCGCTCTTCAGCCTCTCTCGCCGCTGTACGTCTTGTTTTCTCACAGGCTCACGCATCGCCCAGCCCATTCGCCCCCGGGCAATGGACGAGCGCCGCGTCAGAGATGGTCGCGATCAGAGGGCGCTCTTCAGCCTCTCTCGCCGCTGTACGTCTCGCTTCTTGCAGACTCACGCGTTGCCCAGCCATTCGCCTCCGGGCAATGGTCCTGTGACGCGTCTGAGGCGGCCGCGAACAGAGAGCGCTCTTCAGCCTCTCTCGCCGCCCTCGCCGCCTCGGTTAGTCATTTCATCGCCAAGGTGCGAGCAGAACAGTCCACCCAGTCGGACACTTCTGCTAACGCACGTACAGAAGAGCAGGGTCTCTCCTCAGTCGGTGAATGTGTCGCTGACACGCATTCCAGGTTGGCTGCCTTACGGGGCACCGCAAGTGATACATGCGGCTCGCCATCCACGTGTGGCCGCTCTGGGGCCTCACACACGGTCGGCTTGCCATCAGCCTGCACAATCCGACGGGTTTCTGTCGTCTCAAGTGGACGCTTTTCAGCTTCGTCAACGACCTCAATCACCGTCCTCGGCTCCCTTAGTGCCTCAGGGGAGCAGCATAGCACTTTGTTGGTCTTTGCTGCCTCCTCATCGTGCTTCTCTGCTCAGGCAGAGATGGTCAAGGTGCACAACGTCACGTTGGGTTCTTTCAGCAGTGTTGAAAGGCTATCAATTGCAATTCAGGTGGCCACCCCCCCCTTCAGAGGTGTCATGGAGTCAGTGGTGCCCTCAGCCGGGGCCCCTGCTCTCAGACAAGAGCTTTGCAATCTGTTGAGGAAGGGCACTATTCAGCGCGTAGATCCGACTCTCGTGCGCGCAGGTCGTTACAGTACGTACTTCCTCGTGCTCAAAGCGTCGGGCGCTTTTCGCCCTATTCTAGATCAATGCTTCGCTCAAGGCCCGGCGGCGGTCCCGTGGGTCTTCCCACCTCGGGCTCCTCGGTGGAGGGCTCATGAGGCTTGGTTGTAGCGATCCATTCGTACGTTTCGGCTTCGAAACGATAGAGAATGTTACGGATACTAACGGATCCTCGGTTCTCTGAGTGAGAAGCCGAAACGTACGCTTCGGGCCTCAGTTCGCCGACGCTGGAGAGCTTGGCAAAGAGGACCTGAAGCGTAAGCGCAGTCAATATATAGACTTTCTGACGTCACGCAGAGCTGTCTAAGTAGTTGCCTGCGCGCGTCAGAGCGCCTACTGCCCTTTTTTCAAAGGGTTGGTTAAAGTTGACTTCAGAAAAAGTAGGAGATGATAGGCATCATCCATTCGTACGTTTCGGCTTCTCACTCAGAGAACCGAGGATAAGTTAGTATCCGTAACGATATGAACGTTTGGACAAGGGTTGCTTTATGACAGTAAGGACACACTGGCAGCTACTGACAAGGCCTTATTTACCCTGATTGACATGAGCTTGCATGGCCATAGGATTCTTCAGCTGTCAAGTCTTCTTGATCTTTGCTATCTGTGCTTAGCGTCTTGTGCTTGCTGGTAAACTCTCCCAAAGATAGGATCACTGGTAATGAAACCTAGAGAGCCCATTTAAAACTACAGCCACAGGAATCTACAGTAAATCATTGTGATAGAGTGCCTGATTGACCAGGGTTGGACACCACAGTCGGAAAAATATTTGAAGTGGATGCATTTGACTCTGTGTGTGTATGTGTGTGTTTGTCAGTGTTGAGGGACGTGTGTGTATGTGTGTGTGTGTGTGTGTGTGTGTGTATGTGTGTGTTTAGTGAGCAAACGCCTTGTGATAATGCAGTGACTGACGATGTAAATTGATTTCATGAGCATCACTGTGCGCTCCCGATCCAAAATGGCTCTGGGCGGGTTGTCCTGACTAACCTACTGAGGTTGATTTTCACAGGGCTGGGCTTCGATGTCACACTGTCACCATGGGAACCTCAGCCCCTGTCAGACAAATGCTTTCAAATCACTCTCAGAATGGCCTCTGGTCGACAGAGGATGACGAAAGACACATATAAGACACATGTCTTGCTGTAAGTATTGCTTTGGAAGTGGGCTGCTTGTTGATATTCGGTGATATGTGCTTCACCTGCAGAGTGACAACAAGCCTAAGTGCCTTGTCTTCCCTTTGTCGTTAATGCACCCCCACACGTCAGTGTGCTGCTGGGGAAACACACAAGGCACAAGGCAAATTAAGAACCGTTACACTTTGGGTGGCAGCCATGTTGCTGAGAGGTGTCACAGTGTACCTGTGATATAATCCTAGTTGACAGCATTTTGAAGGCTAGAAGGAAGGCTTATCATCTGTCAAGGACCACATCTGATACCATTCAGAGACGGGGAAGTATATGGTTCCCATCTAACAAGAACAACAATCTGAAAACATCTGTGGCATCTTTCCTGTGAAGGAGCTGAGAAGAGGGCCTTCATACACTCCCTGGTCTCATCCGCCCTACAGTGAGATATCGCCTCCTTGGCATCAGCACGAAATATGTGCTGACATGAAGTAATAATTGCAAGAGCGAGCAGAACTCACAGAAAGGAGTACTACTGTTTCTGTTTGCTTGTGTGCCTGAGTGTGACGCACTCCCAATTTTGCGTTCTGGTTTCACCAGCCGAGGCAAATTTACACCCAACACTGTCTGTTATATATATTTATATCACAATGCAACAGCGGAGAGTGAAACAGGATTTTTTTTTACAGATATACAGTAATTTGCACTAAAAACATCAGTATAGCGAATGTCTTTCAAGAAAAAATAAATGGGCAAAATATGGGTAGGTAGTGGTTCTAAAGAAGGTATATATCAATGTGTGTGTATCAAATCAATATGTGACCTAAAAAATATGAAAAGTTTTCAAAAGGTATTTCAATGCCCAGAGCAAGGATGATTGAATGTTAGTAGGCCTGGCTTTTATAGGGTGGGGTGGAGCCAAATCAGGGGTGGTGTGAGGCCTCTCTAACCTCCACCGCTGGCCTCATTTGCCCTTATGGGTCCACAGTTTCCCCGTCTCCTTCGACTGCAACTTAATGGACCATCACTCCTGCTGCTTACCCTGACCTTCCTGACTTGAGAAGGGTGGAAAAAGCGAGAGAGAGAGAGAGAGAGAGAGGGAGAGCAATTCAGGTTAACCTCTATCGCCACTAGAGAGAGAAAAAAGAGAAAAGGGATTGTGTAACTGTGGCGAAAGAGAGAGCGAGCAAGAGAGAGAGAGTGAGAGAGATGAGGAAGCTTTAAGTGCATACTGCTGTTCAAGTCTGCAGATTTGATTTGAGAACAGGAACAGTCTCCAGCAGCTAGGTGCAGCCTTTTGGGGTGCGAGAGCTTTGCTGTTGCTCAGGCAGTGAGTCGCTCTCTTCTCCCTCCTGAGTCTTCTTTTGGGGGAGAGGTTTTAGACATCGAGACTAAAACTAGAGACATTCGTGCACACACTTACCCACCTACACACACACACACACACACACACACACATGCATTTAGTGCATTTACACACCATACTCACAAATCAACATATTTATAGCAGATATTTGGGTGTTTTTTATTTAATGGAGATTTTAGGGACAGACATTAAGAGAGATAGGCAAAGACACACACAGACAGAGTGTATGTGGAATGTGTGTTTCTATGTGTATTAGGGAGACAGAGACAGAGCGAGCGGGAGGCAGAATTGCGTCACCATAGCATCCCTCACTGACGCCAAAGCAACCGGCAATGACAATCACCAAAAACACTGTTATACTTGGAGCACATCCACCGATGCAGTCATGTCTAACACAACAAGCCTGACGATGGCACGCTGTGGCCCAGCATGTCTAATAAAGCCAGACAGCTATGACATCAGCACTCCTCCATCCAACAGGCGAACAGCAAACCCAGTGACAGCCATGTGCAGAAGCCCTAAAGGAGCAGGGCGCATTAGCATTGTGACTGCATCTTGTGCTTCCACAGGCATCCCACAACTCGAGAAATAGGGGGAGATCTGGGCAGAAAAAATGAATGATGTTCATGGTCTGTCTCTCTCTCTCTTACACACACACATACACGCACACACACAAACACATTTGCATACACTACATGCATGCACACACACAGACACACAAACACACACACACACACATTTGCATACACCACATGCATGCATACACACACACACTCACACAGGCACACAAACACATTTGCATACGCACACACACACACACACACACACACACACTCACCATCCTACAGGGACTGAGTGTTCCGAAGCAAAATGTGTTTGAGGGGAGCCAGGGAAGCGGAGCAGGGCTTTGTGACGCATTTGGGGCCTTCTGCACTTCCACTCTCCGTCAAGTTTCCATTTGGCACGGAGCTGCACCCACGGCTCCTAAGCCATCCACTTGAGTGGAAGAGACTGTCAAAGGCAGGCAGCGGAGAGACGCTAGCAAAAAAAAGACAGGGAGATTCACCAGATAAGCTTGGCAGAGGATGGCGAATACTAAGGACGATAAACTACAGAAAACTAGGCTGCTAATGACGTCAAAGACGTTTGGATTTTTTTTCCGGTCTGGTTACTTGACGCGGTGATGACAAGGAGGCCTGCCTTTAACAGGCAATATGGACCGACCTTGAAATGTGACAAGAAAATGTCATCTATCAAGATCCTCTTCAGTGACAGTGTTATATATGCTATATTTAACATTTGATAAAGGTTTATTTGTATGGACTCCTCGTTAGGCGTAGTAGCTTGTGCTTTGGCAACAAGCTAAAAGAACACTGACTCGTTGACAAAGGGTGTACTTTGGGAATATAATGAGGAAGACTATTTTCTGTTCTATTCAAAGGTGAAAAAGCTAGACTCATATGGGCACACCGGGAGAATGGGAGAGAAAGAGGAGAGGAGCACAAAAAGAGAACAAGAGATAAAAGGAGGGTGGGAATTAGCCGTGCTCCCTCCCTTCTCTCCCTCTCAAGCCTCCCAGGGTCAGCTGTTTGCTGAATGACGCACGTTGAGCCCCAGTTAATATTGTACAGGAGGCATTGGCGTCGGACTGAGCATTCCATTAGAGCCCTTTCACGCTGGGTTCACTAAGCAGCTGTGTGCTGATTTAGCCTCTCTCTCTCTCTCTCTCTCTCTCTCTCTCTCTCTCTCTACTCTTCTATCACTCTCCTTCTCCTTCTTTATCTCCATCTCACTTTCTGCAGTCTCTCCTTTTCCCTCTTGTTTTTCTTTTGAATCATTAGTCTCCTCTTTCTCTTTGTCTGTGCACAGCCTGCAGAGCCTGGGTTATATTACCACTACTCTTGCAACGGATCAGTGGCTAAAATGTGCCGAGTCATAGATAACAAGCTAATGATTAGCTTTATAGAGCTATCTGCATAAGCACAATACTATCTTATTCTTTCTTTCACTAAAAACACTGATTTGGTTTCATTTATTAAAAAAAAGGATTAACCTAGGCCAGTATAAATAAACTTTAACGTTAAGAATTTAATTATTTGTCCAAAGGGGAGCTCATGAATTTCAGACATTTCAGGTACTACTTGCTTGGCTTCCGCGACTAATAACCTCATAGGAGCTTAGACTGGAGAACTGGGGGGGGGGGGGGGGGGGGGGGGGGGGGTATGTATGGGCAGGCCCAGGCTATGGTACTTAGCCTGATATGATCATCCGCTTTCACTTTGTTTCACTTCGTGCAAAGCGTCTGAGAACCAGCCATAGGCATTCGGTTTCATGACGGTGGGCGGGATACTTTCTGCTTCAACCCAATGGCTACTGCTTGGTCGTGACGTATGCTATTTCAAATTGAGTTCAACGTCATCACCTTTAGCCCCCGATCTGTTCGCTGATTCGCCGACACGATTTCTTGTCGGAGAAAACCAAAGCTTATCGTGAGTTCCCTGACTGGTATGTAGGTTAATGAAATTAACCGTTACCACTAGGCGCCGTTAGCCTGGCTATATGGTACTACTATTGGATACAAAATCTTTTTCTGAACTCTATTGATTTTTGTCCTGTAAGTCAGGATGTAAGGCCCTCACATGCTGAAGTGACACCCTTGTGACAAAGGGCACATCATTTTTTCAAAACTGTGTCCGGAACAGGAAACTGAGCAGATACAAAAACAGAACTGAAACATGAACAGCCTACTTCAAAGGTGCTCCTAGAATGTAGCCGAAAGAGAGAGAGAGAGAACACAAAGTAATTAGTTTGGTGTAACTGTTGGTTTAATGGACACAGAGTGAAGATGATTCATGGATTAAGTCACATACGACTTGTTATGTTTGTAAGGATATTTCAGATTGTGTCATGAGCTTTCACCAAAAGAAGCTACAGCATGAAACATTCCCACCTGAGTTTGGTTTCTAGACAAGAAACTTATGTTCACCCCAGTGTGCTGTCATATCTGAGTTTTGTGTCACTCTCAGCGCAGTTCAAACTAAGGACCAAGGTCATAGTTTGTCATGTTTACAACACGTTACCTACGCTACTTCATAGACTGCATATAGTAAACTACTGTATAGTTTATCTCTTGCTACAGAATGTTTTGTTGTGAACGTTCCTACTTAGACCCTACTCTCTCTGTACTTACTTGTATGACAATATTACACATACAGTAAATTTCTGTTATGCTGCTCTTATTTACTCTTCACACAATGATTCAAATGCTCTAATTTACATGTAACAAGTTGTGCTACCTCACACATGCACAGCTAAATGTACTAGGCCTACTTTTGGCTATATACACCCAAGTTTTGTGTGTGAGAGCTAGATAACGTCCAAATTCAAAGTTTAAGTCTTTGAAGTCTCTTGATGGGAAGCTGTATTCTACAACAAAATAATTCAAATGTAGCTAATCCTGATAGGCCTTATGACAAGATGGTTGAATACTGTAGATTTGAAGAAGAAAGCGCTGTCTATCTCTCAGAGCTTCTCAGTACTAAACATCATCTTAAGTCTTTGCACATTTACCAGAACTGTTGTGCCCAAGGGTGCCACACTTCAAACTGTGAAGGATCAATTTGAATCGCAATGGGACTATTTAGCAGCAGCCACTTTTCTAAGAAGTAACCGGGTGTTATTAATGACATCCAATAAGGATCTGATTCGGCATGCACTGATTTAGCAATCGGCCCATGTCAAGGGATACTATGACGGACTGTGCAGAGGTGAAGAGGGTGCAGAGGGAAGAAGTAGTTTTCTTCTGTATGCAAAACAGAAAAATGAAAGAGAGGGAGAAAGTGAGAGTGTGTTTGTGTGTGTGTGTGTGAGAGAGAGAGAGAGAGAGAGAAGGTGTGAATTTGTCCTTAGGTGAATATCTGTTGTATGTGATGTTGTATGCCATCTTCGGTGACCCTCTTGAATTTGAGAGAGAGAGGGAAAGCGAGAGACACCAGAGTTTAAATGATACTAATGTATAATAATCCTACTTTCTCTGCTCACACCACGGATAGCTCTCTGCAGAGCCGGAGCAAATGAATGCAGGCAACATGCCCCCCCCCCCACCCCCCCACACAAAAATGACTTTGTACCCTGGCGATGTCAGAACATTCACACAGGGTTTGGCTTGTCCACCCATTACACCTCCTTAAAGGATATATTGCTCAAGTAGCAGCAAAACTGGCTTGCCAGTTACACAAGACTGATTAGAATGCAATGAAAATGGGACCTTCTAGAAACTTTGTTGATGTGAGGCACTCACTGATGTCAGATTCATGGCTTCTTCATGGTAATAGCTTGTGTTTCTGTACATTAGATCCATGGTTATACCCCAAGGAAGCAGATACATTAATGCAACTTTAATGAATTGTGTGTGTGTGTATGTGTGTGTGTGCATGTTTTGCTATGAGTGTATGTGTGTGTCTGTGTGTGTGCATGTTTTGCTATGAGTGTATGTGTGTGTGTATGTGTGTGTGTGTGTCTGTGTGTGTGTGCACATTTGTTGGTGCGTGTGCAGATGTGTATGTGCATTTTGTGTGTGTGTGTGTGTGTGTGCCCCCCATGTGGTGTGTACATACGCTTCTGATGGCTGTTCCCTCCTGCTGGCTGGACATGGTTGAGCTCAATAGCACAGGGACTTTCCTCATTTACATTCCTAGAGTGATTTAACTCCTGTCACTCTGCCTCCTGTCTCTCTCTCTCTCCCCCCCTCTCTCTGTCTCTCTCCATTCTCCACTCTTCCATTATATTCCATCCTTAGTGAGAGAGATATGTCATCATAAACCATTCCAACCTGGCGGCCTTTAAAGAGGTGTGCAGCCATAGAGCAGACCAGTCCCAATCCCTTCACAAAAACGTCGCAGGTTCTTAGAGTTATGTTTCCTTTACATTCATTTTCTGCATTTACATTTTGAAAATTCCAATGTTTTAAGCGCTAAAACGTTTTAAACCTTGACTTTGTCTAGCCAGCTACAGTTATAGGTAATGACTGAAATAAGGTAAAGGGACAAGACAGTGTACATGTTTGGCATTTTAATGAGGTAATTGTGCTGCCAATAGTTAGATTGAGACATTTTGTGGTTTAAATTCTGTCACAATCTAATTGTCAATATCAAATAATCTCTTCCCGAGCCTGACTGGACTATTTTATAGAACACTTTGAGAGCTCTGTACACCTCTGTTGTCAGCGCTCTTTGAACATGTACAGTAGCTTCAGAGGCTTGGGCAAGCAGTGCCAGTGTCTGTGGTGGAAACAGGACGTAGCGTTAGCTTAGCCACTGCACCAGCTGACCTTGCCAAATTCAGCACATCTCCTCCCTGTCCGCAGCTCAGCTTACAGACACAGCCACTGTGTGTCCCCGAGCAGAACAGGAGGGGTGGGGGTGGGAGTGGGGTGGATGGCTCTGGCTCACCCAAAATACTTGACATCTACTCACAAAACACACACACACACAAACACACACACACAGATCCATACACTTGGTCATGTGCTTATGACCATGTGTATGAATCGGTGTGTGTGTGTGTGTGTGTGTGTGTGTGTATGTGTCTACAGTATGTGTGTTTCCCTACACTTGGTCATAAGCACATGCACTTAAAAAACACACTCACATTCACACACACATGCATGCACTCAGAAAACACACACACATTCACACACACAAACACACACACACACACACACACACACACACACGTGCACAACACACAAACAAGCAGGGCAGCAAAACAAGCATGTAATAAGTAAGTGAGATATAAAATGACTGATATGTACAGTATGTGACACGCATGTGATGCTGGATATGCTGACAAACAAGTGGTACGTGATATATAGCTGCAGACATATGTGAAGTGACTCACACACACACACGCACGCACACACACACACACACACACACACACAAACATGCACCCCCAATAACAGTGTATCATCTGCAGCCACAGAACCCCTCCAATGATGACAAACACACACACGCACGCACACACACGTGCACGCATATACTCAAGCAAATGCACTCAGTCACACTCTGTCGCTGAGGCAGACTCACAAATCATCACATCAGGCAGCGGCGTTCATATCACTGGCCAAACAGCCTCATTAACCGAGGCTCGAACAAGGCCAACTCCTTCTCCAGACAGACGACTGGAGAATGATGGATGCTGACTCCACCCCAACCCCACCCCAAGTGGACCACCTCTGAGCTTGGCATTCCGATCGGTCCTTCACGGGAAAAAAATACGCCTGGGCGCAGCTCCAGCTGTCCTCTGAGAGACTGCGTTGTCAGTGAGTGGAGTCTGCCTTGTTTATGCCCAAAGTACGTGCTTTTCATCTGCACTTGCACTCGTTTAATACGAAGATGTCGGTATGCCCAACTCAGCATCAGGCCTAATATAATGTAGTGCTCCACTCCACTTCACAGGGATTAGTCCTGTTAGCACAGCAGTGTCAAATTGACAGAAAAATGAGGCGTCCAATCTGTTTAGAGAGACAGGGAGAGAGGGAGTAAGAGAGAGAGAGAGAGAGAAATAGTGTCTTTACTATATCCTATACAGCAACCCAAAATAGACTTGTTTTCCAGTAGTGTGTATACGTGCATGTCATTGGTAGCGTTAGTGTGGTGGCTGCGGTGTGCTGTAGCTTTGCACAGACTGTTAGCAGAAAGGTCTGGTGATGGACCAATGAAATCAAAGGGACTCAGCTCGTAACCATGACTCCCTGTCTTCCTCTGGCCCTTATGTGGCTCTGTTCTGACCCGGCCGCGGCAGTGATTAGAGGCCAAATGAGTAATGTAGGACCAGCGGGGTCACCTGTGCACATCCCTGTTTGCATCATCAATGTGCGTCATTGCCGTGGAAATGATATAGATGGTGTATGAGATGTCAGTGGACAAGAAGGGCCAGAGGAGCACTGCTCAGGCGTCACAGGCTTCATTCAGTCGACTTGTTGGAAGTTTTTTTTTTTCTCAAAGCACACCTAATTCATCTGATTGGACAGAGAGCATTACCAACTCATCCTTATAGGCTGCAGAGGACAAGTTATTTATTTTCTGGGAAATAGGTCGCAGGGCTATCAATACATCAAAGAAATACATTAACATTGACGTGTATCCGTAGTTGAATGATACTTGCACTTCAAAAGAAAACGAATGTCCTGAACTTCTGTCTGCAATTTAGTCCCTCTGTGATGTCAGCTGTTATGAAACATGCTGTCTGTGGAGAAAATGTGGAGATATTTTTTTTTGTAAGTCATGATTATTTTTACACGTTCTTCCGTTTGTAGTTATTTATTGTCTAAAGGTCAAGGGAGATACAGTCCAAATAAAAAACAAATGCTTATGAATTTTTAGGAAGTGATTTTATTCAAATAAATAGCGACATAAATAAAACAATCTTAATTTCTAGTTCACTCTTTCACCTTCATACAAAACACGCTTTTCTCACATGCGCGCGCACACACACACACAAACACGCACAGCAAAGAAATGAGGGAACTACACCAGCAATTGAAAATAAACACAAAAAAGAGACATTATATTACAGATCTGCATCAAAGGTGTAGTCTTTCCCATAATTGCATGTTCCATCACTGGTCAGTGTAACCCTCTGGATTCATCTTCCTTGGAAACAGATTTTTTTTAATGAGCAATATTCTAATAAAGTGCATTTTTTTCCAACAAAGTAAACGTAAGTATTAAAACATGGATTTGTTTTAAAACCATAGACTGAAGCATTGGGGGGTATCTGTTTATGTGCTTTTTGAATCCTGAACTAAAAACAACCTGCAATTTCTTTCCATGTGTAGGATTTGTTCGGAAAAAGGCACAAGCGTTGGTGGTGAGTGCAATTAAACTACATCACTAGACTGAGCAAATGTTAACACTGATCCCACCTCAAACCTCTTTTTCTACAAAACGTTTTGAACATTGACTCATATTGTTCTTGACAAGGAGAAACTCTATCAAAGATATTGTGACTCAACCAAGCAAAACACACAAGTGGAACGCCATTAGGGAGAGATGCTAAACCAAACTCCAGTTAATGGTGTCGTCACAGCAAATTCAATGGTGGTGTTTCAATAACATACCGTCAATCTCAAATTTAAAAAAGCACATAAAACTTAGACACAGGATCGCAATCTACTTCTAGCACCTAAGAGCAACGTATCTCATCGAGCAAAACAATTTATCCAGAAAGTCTATTGCTACAAGTTCTCATCAACTCGATTTCACAAGTAAAGTAATAAGAATATATAAATACAACCATGGTCCTTGGGTGACAGGGAGAATCTATTTGTATCACCATAGCGTCTAGTCATGGAAGCAGCTTTTGTTGAAGTGAAATGCTAAGTAAAGCAGTACACTGACAGCTATGAAGCGCTAACATCAAAAAGGCAGTGATACATCTACCTTTCTCCCCACTCTACATTTTCTTTGGCTTACACTAGTACTGCCATTTACACCAGGACTCAAAGGCAACCTGTGTTGTGTAGAGAAAAAAAAATCAAGTCAACATGGCCTCTACTATGTACGAATATATGTTGCTCTATACTATTCTGTTGAAATAATCTCATACAATCATAAAAAAAAAAGTTAGAAAACAACCGCTTCTGGCATGTGCAGCCTATTTGTTTCCTATTTAAGCTTTCTCTCCTGGTTTCTCTACATTTCAATGTGAAATATTGCACTATTCCCAAAACAAAAGCTTCTTTTTGTTATCTCTATTCTGTGAGAGTGAAATCCAAACCCTGCTGTGAGGAGACTTAGTCACAGAATAGATAAATCAGGCTTCTATTCCGCTCTCATTAATATAGCACTGTATATTGTAAGCAATCATTTACATATCACAACTGAGTAAAAAAAAAAAAAAAAAAACTTCTGTGTCGAAATTGAGCTTCAGCTTTAAAATTCTGTTGGATGAGGTAGTGATATGATGCCATTCTGTGATTTTGGTTTGTGTGTGTGTAGGTGTGTGTGTGTGTGTTTTTTTTTTTTTTTTTGTAGCCAGAATTGACTAACAATTTCAATAATTTGCCAATGGATCAAATATAGGAGCACATGTCTGTCATGGCAGAATGTGCAACAAAACACAAAATTACTTAAAGTGTTTCTGTGTGTATGTGGACCTAATACATGGCCTAATACAAAGCAGAAAAGCAGCTCATGTTCTCAGTCTCATACACACACACACACACACACACTGTGTGCACTGCTGCACTGAGCTCTCAGTTGAAGACTCTGGCAGTACATGTTGTGCTTCTGTCATCAAGCTAAAAGCTCGCATAGCCCCCTCCACTTTTTTTAGCATCATAACGTACCAGTTACATATCTGTTTGTCTCTAAGAGAAGCAGCTTGAACAGCAAAGGGCTGCTGAGTGAATTTTCAAATCACAGTTATTTGACAAAAACAATGATAGCATTTTTTTTTTTTCTTGAGAATTTTGGAAGTTTAGGATGTCTGATACTACATTTTCCATACTGCTACAAGAAAGGCATGTAAATCAAAGCAACCAAAAATCCCAAAACTTTGGTCTTACCTAACAAAAGTTAGCAAACTTAGAAAACAAGAAAGAAAATTAAACCAGGAAGACGTGCAATTCTGCAGTCTCATACAATAAAAAAAAAAAACTCTGACTGACATGAGCATTTTTTTCTTGAAAGTCAGTCCTTTTGTCTTCAAGTGAGTCCACACTTTTGTACTGTTCATAGTTGTCTCCCCTCGGGCAAAGGCCCATTCCTTATTGCTTGTCAGGGGAGTCCAATAACTGAAGGAAGTGGAAGGCCTCCACAGAGAGTTTGGTTATTGCTTCTTCATTTGAATCACGATGCACGAGGCAACAAGCACTGCCACAGACATGTGTTTGCAATGCATGTTGTTCAAATGAGTCATTTGCATCTTTTGTGTGTTTTCTTTTCATCTTATGTAAAAAAAAAAGAAAAACGATTCTACTAAATGCATCTAAAAGGATGCAACACAATGTTCTTTGCTACCATCACAAAGTCAGATGGTTTAAGCTCAGCACTTCTGTCTGTTCCTGATAGGGACTGTCCACTCTTTAGCGGGTTGGCTGGTGTCATCCTGCCAATCAAAGAGAGATAAGGACAGAGACAGAGATAGAGAGAAAGAGAAAGAAGAGAGAAAGGGAGTTCATTCGAGCTCATCATCCCCTCAACTTCTACTCTCCATGTTTCTTCTACGAACTTCTCAGTTGGTTCCCAGTGTTTTGTCTTCTTACTTCACCATCACACAGCTGCTAAGCTGCTGCTGCTGTCCACTGCAGACGAGCTCCTGGACCTCAGGGTCCCGTGCGGCAGTGGAGGCCAGACTCCAGCTCCCTTGCTGGGGCAGGAATGAGAAACGCCCCTGGGTCTGGGGCAGGGCCTGGAGGTGCTGGTGGTGGACATGAGCCGGCTGAGGCTGGAAAGGGTGGGGAGGGTGCTGGCTGATGTGCAAACGAGCCTCCAGCAGGTGGGCAGTGGACACCACAGGGGACAGGGATGAGGAAGACGATGAGGAAGAGGAGCAGGAGGAGGAAGGTGAGGTGGAGGTAGAGGAGCAGGAGTCAATAGGCTGCTGCCAGAGGGAAGCCTGCTGCTGCTGCTGCTGCTGCTGTTGTGGCTGAAGGGCCAGTGGAGTCTGCTGGCACATGGGGAGAAGCACAGGGGCCTCAGAGAACAGAGCGGCCGGAGCAAAGAGGTTGTTGGGGGGTGGGGACGGTGGGTGGTGTTGCTGATGCTGATGCTGGTGCTGGTGCGACTGGGAGAGGAACAGGACGGGCTGCTGCTGGGTGGGCACCTGGTTCTGGTGCTGAATCTGGAGCATCCTGTGCAGCAAAAACACAAAAGGCAGAATATTAACACCACATAGTCTACTGTAACAGTCAGCCAGGAGCAGGCACACAATGTGACAGAATGCCAAAGGAAGTAAGCAGGCAGTAAGCGTCTCTGACCTCTGTTGGTGGAGCACCTCCTCCAGCATGCTGCGTCCAGTGGTGGCGCACATGGCCGGCCCCAGGGAGCCACGGCTGCCCCGGGGGCAGGACGTCGGGGGGCAAACCTGTCGCGTCAGCCCCTTGATCTTATTGAGACCCAGGAGGCCCTTGGTCCGGGTGTTCTTCCGCAGCTGCTGCCGGAATGCCTTCAGGCCTGGAGACGGGGTCAGAGTTCAAAGGTTAAATGTGATGCCACAGGGGACTGGGGTAATTTTATACTATATATATATTTTTTAATATTTTATATCACAGAAAGCTTAATGGAATATGGGTGGGAAATTTGCAGGTGTCGAAGCTCACCTTGAGTGAGAGAGGTGTCGGAAGCTCTGCGACCCTCCTGAAAGCTGGCGGCGTGGAGGCTGCCCTGGGCTTGGAGGAGCCTGTTTGAGGAGAGGGTGAGAGGGGTCCCAGCAGGGGCCAGAGCCCCTTGGCCCAATCCGGAGCTCAGCAAGGTAGACAGTCCCTCCATGGGGGTGGAGAGGGCAGGATGGGGGTTGGAGGAGGACTTGAGGCAGCTGTCTGACGAGGCTGCGTCAGAGGGGCTAACGACAATACCTGCACATAGGATGAGGCCCATTAGTTTGTGTTTGTGTTGGGTTGAAAATCATATAGCAATAAATGTATGGTAGTTCCAATGTTAGCATGTTAGCATCGGTACTCACAGGGTGTATTGCACTGGTGGAAGCGGGCAGACACCTCGGCTAGCGTGTGCCGCCGGGAAGCCGTGCTGGGCAGGGGAGGCGTGGCGATGGCGGCTGATGCCTCCTCCTCCTCCAGGTCGCGAGGCCGCACCTCCTCGCTGATGGTGGTCTCAAGCAGGCTGTTGGGTGAGATGGAGCGGTTCCACAGGAGCCCACTCAGGCTGGCCTCCACGGGGCACACCACACGCTGGGAGATAGGGAGAGGGCATTCACATTAGAGCCACTGTCTGAGAGGAGGAGGAGGAGGAGGTGAGGGGAGGAAGAGTGGGGGTGCACTGCACATCTGCAACACGAAACAGGAGAGGGTCTAAGCACCATGCTGCTGGTGGCATGGAAAAGTGTATCTAATAGCATGCATGTGGAAAAACATAGGTCGACTACAAAGGCTAAGTGGGTGGGTGTATTTGAGAGCTGGGAAAGATGTTTACCTGGAACAGGCCACTCTGGTCGCATTCCATATCAGAATGTCTGGGTGCACTCTTGGCCTGGAGTGGAAAGGCAGACCTGAATCCATCTGTAGATTCCATGATTACCTGGTCAGTGAAGAAAAAAAGGTATTAAATTAAAGACACATTAGAAAAGAAGATATCAAATCATACAATGTAAATGTAAAAGTAAATATAATTGTAATTGTATTGTAATTGGTAATTATATTGGTTGCGGTCTCGGCCTCTCACCTCTGGGGCGGTGGAGTCGGACGTGCTCCTGGCTCTCTGGTTCCAGGCTCCGCACTGACGGCTGAGCTGCTGACTGCGGTGCTCCTTCACCCTCTCCAGCAGCAGGTAGTAGATGGCGGAGAAGTGGTTGTAGCTGCTGCTCTGGAGAGACTGCAACAGGTGGGGAAAACAAATGGAATTAGACTCTCCCCCAATATGTTCCGTTTGGACACACCAACCGTTTGAAGCTTACGGCAACCCCCCCACAGCAACACGCATGCACGAGCACACACAGGCACGTGTGAGAAAGCAAAGCCTGATCTCGTCAGATGAAGCTGCGAGAACAACAACATGTAAGCGTGCAATATGCTGGCTTACGGAAACAGATGCCTGTTATCCTGCCTAATGCCAATGGCAAAATAGCTCTAAAGCCACGAGGCAGGCTGGGATATAGGGGTGCCTTTGGCTGTGGCGCCTGCAACAGGTTGGCATGAGGCCAGCCTAATCCCTTAGCCCTGGCGCAGCGCAAACACCTTCCCTTGTGCTCGTTAACCTATGATCCTTAGCCTATGCTGACGCCATTTAGATGTCTTTCTTTCTTACTTCTCCAGGCTTTAACCTCCACTCTCATTCCCCCAGCATCCCCCACCCGTGTCCCGTTTTAAAATCAGTCCACCAGACGCATCCACGTCTCAAGAACACGGCACACGCTCACCTCCACGGTCCTCTGGCGGTCGATGCCCAGCGTCTGCATGATGCCCAGGACGGGCTCGCTGTAGTCGCCCAGGTTAGAGTTGTAGTCAGTGAGGGAGAGCGAGAGGGCCTGGTGGGGTGCGATGGGGTCGGCCAGCATCCAGCGGTGCTGCTTGATCTGGGCCACCGTGATCCGCTTGGCAGGGTCCACCACCAGCATCTTACGGATCAGGTTCTCACAGTCTGGAGGGAAGAGGAGGGAGAAGAAGGCAAAAAAGGGTTATGTTACTAATGAAATATAATAGAAACAAAATAAAAGGAATGACAAGTAATGCAGCAATGAAGGAATATAAAAAGAGAAGTGGACAGCGGACAGTGATGGAAAGATGGCCAGGTGTCTGTCTTACCTTGAGACATGAAGTAGGGGATGCGGAAGCGTCCCTCTGTCACACGCTGTCTGAGGGCAGGCAGGCTAGCCCCATCGAAGGGCAGAGAGCCGCAGACCAGCACATACAGAACCACACCCAGGCTCTGTGAGACCACACAGAAGGCAGAACGTTAGCCTTGGCTACAAGACTTTGACCATGACCAGACAGGCTTTATTCTGTGGACACTGTTGTTGTTGTAAAGACGCTTACCCAGATGTCCAGCTGGGGACCCTCGTACTCCTTCCCCTCAAAGACCTCGGGAGCAGCATAGGGTGGACTTCCACACCATGTGGACAGAGGTTCTCCAGCATTGTAGAAGTTCCCAAAACCAAAGTCTGGAGGAAGACGATGGATGGAGAGAGAGAGGAGGAGGGAAAAAAAGGTTTTAATGGACAGTCCCAAAGGCCTGACAATTGTCCAGTTATCAGAACAGTCAGTGTAATATGGTAAAATAAAATATGACCAGCCTTAATAAAAGGATGTGTAATTGAGAAAAAGACTTTATGTGGTAATTACATTGACTGTGTACATTGAGTTCTACCTTATTTCAGTCTTGTAAATCAGTAACTGTAGCTCTTAAATGTGTGGCCTAGTGTCTGAAACTGGGTCAGAGCATTGCTACTGAGCCCGTGAGTGTCTCGTCACTCCTCGCCTACCTGCCAACTTGATGTTCATGTTGGCATCGAGGAGCAGGTTTTCTGTCTTGAGGTCGCGGTGGACAATGTGATGGCGGTGGCAGTAGTCCACTGCCGTCAGAATCTGCCAGAACTTCTTGCGGGCTTCTGCCTCGCTGAGTCGGCCGTTGGTTGTAAGGTAGTCTGCAGAGAGAAAACGAGAAAGAGAGAAAAAAAGTTATTCTTGCGGTCCAGAGAGAACACAGACACAGGTGGACCGACAGACAGCTCGCTTTTTAAATCCCCACAGGTGGGCCTGGTGTTACAGTGTCGGCAAGCGCTCCAGCTTATCCCCTCCATGTGGTTACATAAAGCCTGAAAATCCCACACCTGTTCTCCCCCACACTGAACCCCCAGACCCTGCGGTGCTCACCAAGCTAAATACCACTCTGCTTAATCACACCACACTGACCACACTCTTGACCGAGAGTGCTCCGGGGGAACAGAGTACATCACAAAAACACTCCACCATGTCAGTCATTTCTGCCCGACACTATGGAAGACTGCTAGGGTTAATAGAGCTTTAATAATCTGAAGATGAACTCACCAAACATCTCGCCATTCTTCGCATATTCTGTGACAATGTAGAGCATGTCTTTTGTCTCCATAACCTAAAGGCACAAAGAAGAGAGAAATAATTAGAACGACATTTTATTTCTTTTATTAAAGCACACAAAGCCAACACAGTACAGACAAATACAGACAGATCAGCATGAGCTGTACAGGAGCTGTACATTCTGGGCATATTTTAGAGTTTCTTTGTTCTCTTGGGAACATGTTGATTCTCATTTGTTCCATATGTGATCCACACGTGACAGGTTGGGTTTCCATGGTGTATGCAGTTGCATAAGGGAACTGACAAGTACTTCCTGAATGGCCTTTATTTATAGTCAAACATGAGCAGACAGACTGAAACACACACACACACACACATACTCCGTCAGAATTCCTTCTATGTCCATCTCTCATTTTCAGAAAACCCACGGCCCAACACATCCCACGAAACACAAATCACAAGCTGACAGCCGGCGACAGCATTCCCCTGTCGAAAAATATTGGAGAAATACGTGAACAAGAAAGCTCACTGACGAACAGGAACTAACTTGTGTACTAGTGAGTGCCTGGCATACATCCAGCTGCCTGTGTGAAAATTATGTGCTGCCAAGCAAACGAATTAGAGAGAAAAAATGAATTAAATGGCAGGTGGGAAGATACAATGTCCCATACTGGAACAACCAAAATCTTCTCAAGAGATCCCCAGGTCTCAAGGGATGGGGGTGTGTGGTAGGAAAACTCTATTGAGATGCATTGGCTTGCACAATAGCCCACAAAGTCAGATAAGCAGACCTGTATGTGCATAAATGTCATCAGGCCCATCTGTTTTCAATAGGGACCAGTTCAGCAACAATCTCAATTGTTCCTAATTTCAAAGGAAGGAGGTCTAGTCAGAGTGGGGAATAAGAGGCTATCTCCCATGAGAGGCTATCTCCAGATAGCCTTCGCTTCCAAAGAATCTAGTCCTCTACGTCAAGCCATAGGTGTCAATGATGTCACCTCTTCCAGAGAAAACGAAGTAGTACACACACACAAGGACACACACACACACACACACACACACACACACACACAGGCAAGAAACGTCACTTTTTCCATCCTAGCAGGAGAAAGCCGAGGGGGGGAGGAGAAGTGATGGTGAAGGTGTGAGCGACCAGGAATGCCTAGTTAAGAAGCTCTTCTGTTTGCAGGCAAAAAGAGCCGCCTGTCTTGTGACTGCCACGGTGAAGAGGAGGGAAAATCATTGTGTTTATACAAGCTGTGAGAAAACGGAAAGTGCAGCTTATCATGACAGCCCACGGGTCACCAGATCCATGGCTCTTTTTTTTCCCTTCCCTTTTCCTCCTGTGGTCCTTTTCATATCCCTCTCGCTCGTTTCTTAAATAAACAGGCACTTCACTAGATCCATCTTATAGTTTCTCCCTGTCATTAAAGCAGTGGAGGACAAAATCGGGGGTTTTGATGTCTGCACCATACAATGTGGCACTTCCTAAAGCAGCATCCAAAAATATGTGGCAGGCATCGTCTAAATATCTTAATTCTTTCTCTTTCTTGCCAAACACAGGCTGCATGACCCAGTGCCGACTTTATGAAAGTGACACAGATTTAATTCCCTGCTAAAGGAACTGAACTGTCCATGAGAGCTCAGTCATTACATGTTTCCCATAATTTGATGCATGCTGGTTTATGGTACAGCAAGTGCTCTCCTAAACATGTGCATAATCAGGTCAGTGTGCCAGGGAAATCGCATGAAGATTAATTCTGCTAATCTCTGTTTGCCTGTGAGAGAGAATGACTGACTGTCAGAGCTCCAGTCTCCTTTCCCTAAGGAACTAGAGACTATGGCTGCAGCAATCCATGTACCTCCATGACTGGGATTTCATTTTCCAGTATTTCAGCTGCTAAAGAAAGGGTAAAACTTTCACATGCTCAGCAAATCTGAAAGCTGATAATTCTGTGGAAATCAAGTGCAAAATGTCCAAATGGCACGCAGGACATCCAAAAATGCTGACATTTTGGCCTATCCACTGAGAATAAATGGCCAGAAATCAGATGTTCCGGGCATGCAATCAGATTCCAGTTTCTTAAAATCTTTATCGCCTCTTGAGACAGACAGCTTCACGTGAGGTCTAACCCACACTCCACCTGCGCTAATTAACATGGGTAGCCAGCACACACTCAGAGGAGACTAACCCCTTAAGTCACCAAATACACACACACACACACACACACACACACACTCACACACACACACATTATCATGGTCAAGGGGGATTAATGCAGCTGTACTTAAGGTTCAATGCAACGTGCCTAGGTAATCAACCACAGTCCCTTTCAAAGCCGAGAGCTCTGAGTTGCCCCTAAGCGACTAAAATTAAGAGATCGCGGCACAACCACATATCTGTGGACACACACTATAAAACATCAAGGTAGCCATTTAGGACTTTAACACCAAACACTAAATTCCAGGTTTGCATGCAGGTTTGCAAGCAAGTTTGGCATTGCAACACGAGACAAATGAAAATAGCAAAACAAAACAAACAAAGAGAAAAAAAAAACACACACAATACAGTCACACACGCGTATGAGTTTGCGCGCAGAACATGGACTTTTCAGTTCCTGACTTTAGCAGAAAGCCCCTAGAATACCCTTGCATAATAACGCCAGATGCACCACGCTTACACTACACCCAGCTATATACAATGTTACAGTTCTGCTACACCCAGCTATTTGAAATTTTCTACTGGTCTCCATAAATTGTATTTATGCAAGTTATGCTCCTAGATTTTTATTTAAAATGTGTGTGTCTTAATTGTATCTTTAAAATGATGCATGGAGCATGGGATGCATTTCTGCAGCAGCTTGAATAACTGGAGGGTGGACTTACTTGGTAGAGCTTTATGATATGAGGATGGTTGAGAAGCTTCATTATCTGCACCTCCCTGTAGATCTTCTCTAAATTTGAGGAGTTTAGCCGGGTCTTATCAATTATTTTGATTGCGACCTGTGAGCAAGGGAGAGAGAAAAAAGAAACATTATTAGCAAATGCAGATTTTAATTTAGCATACAGCTGTGGATAAAATATAAAGCATAGCCAATATAATTCTGTAGTTATTTTTTTCAACAATATAGTTACGTCTAAGTAGACCATAACAACAAGTTAAGCTACAGAAAAAAATAATCTTCAATTTGCAACTATTTTCTTACCTGTGTTTTGGTGACTTTGTGTCTTGCCAGCTTGACAACGGCGAAGTTTCCTTTGCCAAGTGTGCGGATGATTTCATAGAAACCGACCTGGAGAGGCCTGCCTTGCGAGGAATTGGGCTGAGAACCCGGACCGCTCTCTGTCATGATCACCATGGTGCTAGGTTGTATTTTTATATTGCTGAGGGAACGTCCGTCGATTTTAAAAAGGTAACTTATGTCGTACCTGAAGACAAAAAAAAGGCAGTCAGTGCATGAAACATACAGTACAAACAGGTGCACTATTCTGTCACAGCAAAGTTATTATTATTATTATTATTATTATTATTATTATTATTATTATTCGTAGTGCCTTAAACTTAAAATGTCCGGTAGCTTAGGATACTATTACTACTCCGTGCTTGTAAGGTAGGGGAATTTACTTCATAGGTTTCGTAATAACAATAATAATAATAATAATAATAATAATAATAATAATAATAATAGTACAAACTATTTCTTGCATTTAAGAAGGTAAACGAAAAGTATAGACTACATAAAAGTAGCCTAATACATTTGCCTGCTGCGAAACATAATGACTTTGACAGCTGACTTTGACAGATGTTGGACGGCACATTTCAATAGAAGGAAAGCAGGGTCGTACACATTAAACCTACATATGTATACCACATAGAAAAAGCAAGAGAATCAACGAAAACTACACTCACCTCAACAGACAAATGAATTCCACCTCCTTCCACAGTTGAACAGTTGAACAGCGTATTCACACGTCATTCCACATTGATATCAGCGCTCCGAATTAGAATAAAAAACTAAGTAAGTTCATCCACTCCCGTGTTACTTATACGTATATGTACAAATACACTCTCTGCTTGAACCGTAGATTACAAACAGGACTATTTACAGGGATGACACTTCTGGCCACCTAAGCTTCAGCACTCGCTACTGCGATCCGCTGGTATGCAGGAATAGGCTACAGGCTGAATCGCCTGATGAGGGAACTCCACCTCTTCCCCGTCCTGCCATTACAAATTGATAGCCACCTCATTAACGTCACACGCGCGTCAGAGCTCGGAGCGGGGCGCAAGGCCGGGCGAGCGCGCAAGGCAGAAGTTGCTGGGCAACAGTGCGGCTCGGAGTACGGTGACGTGAGTGGTGATGAAGGGGTTGCTTGGAGATGAAGACGATGACGCCAGTCCCAGAGATGTGTCACCACGTGATTTTCCTCTCAAGCTGTTACTGTGTGTATTCAGTAGCGCTAGAGTCGACGCCTGCTGGAAGGCATTCGCAGCTTATATATTTCGGAACAACAACAACAAAAAGAATCCGCGTGAGAGCTGACTATTTCCTGATGTTTCTTCTATTAAGGAACTGTAGTTTGATTTGTGATTATTTCAAACAAAACGTTGTTTGCAACATTGCTTTAGCATTGATCTTCCGTCATTTGCAAAGCAAAGTTTTGTAACAATTTAATTATTTGCATGCACGCATGTGCATATTATTCCTGAATTGTAGTACTCCCCCATCCTCTCTCCATGTCAAGGTTGCCTATAATCCACCCTGATCACTGCAGAATAGGCAAGGGAGGGTGTGTGAATGTGTATGTGTGTGTGTGTGTGTGTGTGTGTGTGTGTGTGTGTGTGGGAGGGGTGGGGGGATATTTTGTATGCTACACAACAGACATTCAGTGCCTCATGTGCTTGCAGTCTTTCTGTTGCAAAAACAATTATTCATGTTTTATTTCCAAATAAACATGCATGCATTTACATGCGAATGCACACACACACACACACACACACACATTTATGCACCAGTAAGCATACTTAGTCACTCTAACAGATAATCAATATTTTGAGTTTGGATTCAGAGCAACTGCCTCAAGCCCTTTTTCCTGGGAAAGTCATTTGCAGAGCCAAGTGACATGCTGATGTCCGACATTTAATGGGATAATCACTTTGGCCGTCTCAACTGCAAAGCAACGGCCCCAACTCAACACAAGGGCAATGCATCGAAACGGCATCTGGGAAACACCCAGGTGTCAGAGCATACTCTCCGTACGCCCACGCAAGAATACAAACATGCACGCACACACACACACACCTCTTTGAGGGTACATTTCCCCAGGCCCACAGCTTGTGGTAGTTCAGCAATGCACAAGTTTCCTTCCAACAGCATTTACCACTGCTGTGTGTGCCTCCAACAAGCAGGTGCAACTCACCACAGTGCAGCTCTAAGACTAATGCCGGCAATTTAATCAAAACACAAACGATTTAGGGATTCATTGAAATGCTCCAATTTCACTGAAATCTTTCTGGAAACGTCAATAGCATCACATGCCGCTCGTTAACAAACATGCACAGTCTTAGGTCAGGCTCCATATGTGACACTGTCCTCTTCTTCATCGTTTCAATTGCTCCAGTGACAAAAATCACTCAGTCTAATGTGCTCTGTTCCATGTGGAGCTTATTAAAAAGTGATTAATGTCAAGCGGGATCATTTGCTGCATCAAAACATATTCGCAAGATTGTGCCCCACTAGAGCCATGTGCTCACAAGATGTCCACAAAACCTGATTTTCACCTCGTCCTACGCCTTGAGCTGAACGTCTTGTTCTGATTATGGGGTTGACTGTGCCTTTTGAGGGGGTAAAAACCCACGGTTTCATAACAGTGTCTGGTGTCCTTAAATCATCGCACATTTTTGTCTGACTGTACACACACACACACACACACACACACACACACTCTTGGTGCACTGTGCTGTGCAATCCATTGGTGCTGCATGGGAAAAGTAAGATGTAGAAAAGAGCTTCATTCACTCATGCATGTGACCCCTCACATGTCATTTTGCTTTTGAAAAATTGGACTGTCTTTGCTTGTTAGTGGGGGAGATGTATGTAACGTGGCCCTGTTTCGACAGCTTTCATTTGAATTTTGAATGTCACAGTTTGAGTTGGAGGTTTCACATCCTTCTCATGTGACAACGTGCATCCATTGTTTCACATTGAAAGTGACAACAGACAACACTAACATCAGTAATTAGACCATTTACTGCAATATGATCATTAACTACAATAATGAATGATGACGTAATTATAATTTAATAATGTTCGCTATAAACAGAACTGGAAATCATTGTGTCAATCGCACATCAGACATCAGCAAATATGGCAATACATCACATGTTTTTCTTTGCTGAGACAGCCATAGTGCTTGGCATCAATTAGGGGTCTCCCAATTTGGGGTCTGGACAACCTTTCCAAAATGGGGGATACGTGACCTACGCTTCTCTCTGATAAGTGCTTTTTCATGCGTAGGATACTTACACACTCACATACACTCAAACCAAGACGGGGTGAAGACTTCAGGTATTAAAGAAAGAGAGACGGTACAAGTGAAAAGACGTGTGGTGGGGAGGGGGAAGAAAGAACGAGAGTGAAAGAGATGAGTAATTATCACACCTGCATCACAGGAGGCACAAGGCGAAACACAGGCCATCCGGCACTGCTGAATGATGCGCACTCTCGCTGGAGGAATGCAAAGTGCAATGCAAAGGTCTGGACTGGCCCAAAGGGCAAACCTCAAAGCCCACCTGACAACACCCACAGTTCCTGCAGTGGCACTCACACACTCACAGTCACAGGAGCATTTTGCCAGAGAGGCTTCGTATGTCTGCAGCTGCTGCTGCTGCTGCTGTTGCCTGGGCATGGAACAGTTTGCATATCTCTGGGTGTTTGCATGTTATCTGACTCTGATAGGGAATTACTGGTTACATAACTGCACTTCAGAGACCTGATACAATTCTTAGGCTCAAGTGTGAGTGAGGGTGTGCATTTTGATTGTGTGTGTGTGTGTTTGTGTGAGAATGAGGAAAAGATGTTGGCATGTGTCCTGTATGTGTGTGTGTGTGTGTTACTGTTTCAGCAAGTAAGATACCCTAAGTCAGATTACGGCAAAAAGTGCTTTGTGATGAGTTTCTTAACATTCATGTATTTGAGACATGACAAAAAACAAAACAAAACAATGGTCTGTATTAAAGTTGCGATTTTGAACTGTAGCAGCTGGACAAGATCAATTTAATGTGAACTTGAAATTTTACTATATAATATAGGCTACATATATTGTGAAGTTTATAGAATCCGTACCGGCTGAACAGTGTATGCAGACCAAGTTTATCATTCAGATCCATCTGCTTATAACTTGTTTAAAAGAACCTTATGAGTTGGTTTAAATTAGATCTCTAAGCTCAAGGTGGTGAAAATGTGGTTACTTTAATTTTGTGTACATAAATTATTAGAATTTCATGAGGAAGTGAAATGTGAGTGTTCTTGGGAGTCACAGACAAACCTACATACACACACACACATGCATATATGCACACACACACTAACATTTCAACAGTCTCAAACAGTGAGATGTAAGTGTAAAAGATTAATGAAAGTATTTTCCAAGCAGACTTCCTGTTCCAGTATCATTCAAGGTTACCGTCACATGGAGAGAAAGAAACAAATGATAGAGAGGGAAGAGGAGAGAGAGCAAGATCAAGTGAAAGAATATGTGTGACAGTGAATGAAAAGAGCTCCCACGGCACTGACATCTGTGTGTTTTCTCTGCTCCTAGTAATAATACTTAGGCCTTTGCTCTTTTTCACTCTTCTCCAGGATTTAGAGCCATGTTCTTTACGCTGACCTCAAACATCCCCTTGTGAACTTTGACACAGACCTTATCGGTGCTTGTTATTGTTGCATACCCAAAACTGCTGTTTATCCAAAAACGGAATAGTCGCCCACACAGGGACATTTCTGTTGTCGGTTGCATGCAATCTATCCATTGGTGATAATTTGCCCTTCAAATCTGTTTCAGCAACTTAACAAACATAGCCTGGAGTCAGTTCACATTCAGTTTTCTCAGTGCAGTCAAGTGTTTGCATGGTGCATTTGTGTGTGTGTGTGTGTGTGTGTGTGTAAGAGATTGTGCACATGTAGAAGAGTTTTTTTTAATATATACCTCTGAGGCAAAAACATTGGGTACCTGTTTTTCAATGAATTCTTACCTTGTGGGCCCCCAGCAATTACTTTGTTCCCTATTCAAAGTATTCTGCCTTGTAGTCAATCATCATTTAAAAATGCTTCACTTGCTTTTGCGTCATCATGTCAGGGCTGGGTGAACAGCGTCGGTGACAAATGTCCCTGTGTCAGCCATGCCTCGCATACAGGGCCATTGTGTTGAATGCCATAGTGCTGTTACTCCTATTAGGTCCCCTGCAGAACAGCATTCCCTGTATTCAGTGTGCAGAAATAATAATGACTCGAGAGAAACTCAACTTACAGGAAAGTCTTAATGCTCTTAATTAATGACAATCCTGTAGTTAAATCATGTAAATCCCTCATGCCAAAACATGGCAGGCACATTAAACAAGAGGGTCTTTAAATGACACATAGAGATACACAGGACTCTCAGTTACACTTAGCGGCAGCATTTACGGTAAACGCTGGAGCGTGATGGGGAAATGTGTGACTGTGCTGTGCCGGGCGATTGCAGGGGGATTGTGAAACAGGAACAAAGTGCGTGACCCTGCAGCATCTGCTTGGGTGTGTCTGGTATCATTAGCACTGCCTCAGGCCAAGGCTTAAGCCAGCTGCTTGTCTTTCAGTAGTGTGCTTGGGAGAAAGCTAACAGTCATCACCATTATCATTATTATAATTAATTGCCACCGACGTCACCACACCCACCACCACCACCACCATCATCATCAGGTGAATAAACCAATGTGTTTCCCATGCTTGCCTTGAGTGTCTGTGAGTGTTTGCTCATTGCTTTCGCTTCATTCCCAGGGCAGACCTGGCTAATGGACTTCATCATGCTTGGGAGCTAATCTCTCTCAGTCTACAGTAAATTGTGCAGTCTTACCCCCCCCCCTCTCCCCGTCCCAAACAAAGTTGCCACCACAGCCCCCCCCCTCAAACCCACACACACACACACACACACTCACACACACTCACTCTCTTTCTCTCTCCTTCTCTCTTGCTCACTCTCGTCTGTCATAAAAAGCCACTTTGTGTGGGGAGCAGGAGACAGATGAAAAGAACGTAGCGTCGTCTGAGCTAGCGAGCGTGTTTGTAGGCTTTGGCAGCCGCCACTGCTATTTCTGTTGCTGCTGCTGCTGCTGCTGCAGCTGGCTGGCCGGGCCGCCTCGTGAGTTTCCCTACGTCAGAGCACCCATCTCCTGACCAGACCCCGTTGGTAAACAACAGCCAACCTCACCTCAGCGTGAGCCAGCGTGACACCTTTGCCCCGGGAGCAGAGGAGAACCGCGTAAAAAAATACACATGAGAACATGTAGGCCAATACACACAAAACTCGTGCACACACACACACACACACACACATGAAACACACACACACTCATTGCAAAACATATGCACACACTCATACACACATATACACAAATATATTATGAATGCATGCTTTGCATTTGCTATTGCATTGTTTTTAGGTGCAGCAAATCGTCACAGTAAGCGTGCATGGGTGTCTGTGTACTCAAAGAAGCATAATAAATTTACTGTAAGCAACATAACACTCGTGGGAGTGAAGTTGTTTGTCGATGTCTTCACAGGTGTGGTTAAGTCGCAGGCACAAAGCCAAAGGCTGTGTGCTGTAACCACACCCGAAGGGATATCCACAAACAATCTCACTCCCACTCCTGCTATATTGCTTTCCTACAGTTCCATTGCCAAATGACAAGGGTTTGAAAACACAGTTGTATTTTCAATCGTTTCATTTCCACTTCTGTTTCTGTATCCTACTCCCTCCAAAAAAGGTTGGTTTTGCAGCTCCCGTTTCCATGCAACAGTTCATCAATGGCGTGGAAGTTCAGGGAGGGCATGCTATGTCCTTATGACAGACTCCAAGCTCCATATTATTCTACACACTACTTTATTAAGACATTTTCTCTGCTAATTGTGATGTTATGCTTTTTCACATTGAATGAATGGAATATTGAAAAATTGTAATTATTGGTAATTATTTATATTGATAATTGTATTATTAATTAGCAGTGAAGAGTCACCCATGGATATGGGGTACATGCAGTACTTTGAACAGACATTAGGAAATCATTTATAGGCAGCTCAGCAAAAAAGTGGGTCATGGCCTCACATATGTCAGGGGTCAATCTACCTCTTCTGTGGACATAACGATCTCAAAATCCATTAGTGAATCTCTAAATGAATGTGCCGAGTTGGCCAGTGCTTTCTACATAAAGTAGGGTAATGACTGGCCTTGCATTCTTAGATTGAGCACGGGCAGTTTTCACCAGGTTCATTTGACACTGCACTGCAAGCCAGCAGGGATGTCATTTCTTGGCGGCTTGTTGTATGTCAACATGTGTGCTCTTAAATGCCGGTGAGTGTGTGTGTATGTGTGTGTGTGTGTGTGTGTGTGTTTGTGTGTGTGTGTGTGCGACGGCATGTAGTTTGTGGATAAAATAAAACAAGTAAACAGAATGAAAGGAAGACAAAAGGAAAGAGAAAAGAAAGAAAAAAGAAAATACAAAAAAAGAATGAACAACTGGCCCTCTGCCTATGTTTGCCATCTGTGTGGGTGAGATTTAGCATGCTATCAGATGAGAACACAGAGGTCCAGTGTGGCTCGTACCCATACTCACACACAAACACAAACACACACACACACACGCGCGTGCTCTGGTCCGTGAACACGTCTCTCTGTGTAAACGTGGCATCATTTGTAAAGCAAATGGACAAGTGTCAGTGGGTCAGTGCATGGTCAAAACATTATGGCGTGTAAATACTGGATTTGCCCGTCATGTTTGAGAGCGGTGTGGGAGCAGAGAGAGAGAGTGAGCTCCGAGGAACATTAACACTATTAGTCTGGGACGCCGTAGGCCTGGCAGGAACATCCACCGGGCTGACCTTTCTGAGGAGCGCGCCGGCTGGCCGGTCAGGGTAAGACGAAACCGGCGATATCTAGGGTTCTCCGTGTCACACCTGTTCTCACAAATGCCTGCAGACACACTCACAAACACTCATGCTCACATGCGCTTATGTGCACACACACATACACACACACACACTCATCGGACTCTCAGTCGATCTCTCACTCTCTCTCATTAATATGCAAGACAGACAAAGCTAGCCATATAGGGAGTGACTGCTCAATCGTCAGCTGTGCGATTGTCATCATCTATCTTTGTGTCTCTGAAGTGTGCAGTGACAACGTATGCTCTATCAAAAGGCTCCTGACCAGTGCGTCCACACACTCACACTCGCACGCACACTCACAGCCAATTTCCTCAGTTGACTCCGAGTGTTGTTAAGGCATGACGTCCTGGTTGTTTGTGTGGCAGAATGAGGTGGCCTGCTGCTGATGATGTCAGAGGAGTCTTCTTCAGAGAGCAGCACGCAGCCTCCGCCAGGCCCCTAGTGTGGTTGCTCAATGCCATTTACAGGAAACCCAGTGGGCAAGTAGTTACTCTTCAGTTAACTGTCATGGTGTAAGAATGAGGGTAGATAGAGAGAGAGAGAGCGAGAGAGAGAGAGAGAGAGAGGTGATGTAATGACATTTTGCTGCTCCTAAAACCCTGCAGTCTGAAAAGCCCCAGGTCAATATATTACATGTTTAGTAAAATCACTAATGCTTTCTCTGAGTACATGTACTCCCTCCACACACACACACACACACACACACAGATCACAGATGCACGTAGAGAATTCCCAGAAATTAATAAGTGGATGGCTTTAATATTTGGGGCACTAGGTTCAGAAGGAGGTGCGGGGGAGGTGATTGAACAGATGACTGTGGCTTGTGGAAAAACCCTGGCTTGTCCAAATGTCCAAACACAGAACAACAACGATGAGAGGAGAGTGTGGCAGACGGACAAAAAGGACAAGGTGACAAACAACCTGACAGCCGAAAGAACCAAGGTGAAGATTGGTAGTCAAACAACTCTCTCTCTCAGACACACTCTCACACAGACATGCGCATCACTTTCTCATCTTTTTCTCTCTCCCTCACTACCTTTTTTCTGTTTTGCTCTTTTTCATATGCATGCACACACAAAAACATTTACAAACACACACATACAAAAACACACACACACACACACACACACACAAGGAGTGCGTGTGTAATGTGTCACCATAACAAACAGACAGCAGCGACGTCAGCAATAAGCCAGTAAACAGTCTGCAGTCTGTGCACACAAACAAGCAGTCCTACCCTTCTGCTCTGCGTGCAGAGATCTCTGTGTGTGTATGTGTGAGTGGTGTGGTGAGGGGGGTTAGAACAGCATCTCAACAGCAGCTGTGCTACTGCGTCTAATTCCATTTACAAGGGCCCCGCGGCCGCTCTGTGCCCACCCACAAGGCATTCCACAGACAGCCCCCCCCCCAGCCCAGCCCAGCCCAGCCCAGCTCGTCCCTTCCCCCCCCCCACGTCCTTGTCCCCATCTCCGTCCCTGTCCACTTCACCCCGCCTCTCCCCAGCAGCTCCCAGAGACGTGGATGGGCGACAGGTGGAGGGAGAGGCAGTGGAGGGTGGTGTGGCGTGATGCAGCCACAGGTGCATGTCCTGCTGTCATCTTCACTTCTCCATCTCGTAACACTTCTCTTCCTCTTCCTTCCCCAGCTGGCTACTGGCACTCAGCCTGGCTGCAAGAGCTCAGCTGGCTGGCCCTCTGACGCAAGATGGATGAATAGATAGATAGATAGATAGATAGATAGATGAATACTCGATTACCAACATACTGTATCTATTATCTGAATATCTGTCTTTCCTGTTTGTCTTTCTTTCTTTCTTTCTTTCTATCCCTCCATCCTTCTTGTCTTACATGCATTTGTCCTTTGTCTGCTGCCATCCTCCTCCACTTCCTTTTATCAGTTTGAAATGACACCCACACTCCCTGTGCGATCAGCCTGCACTGTCGTCCCCTTCCTCTCATTCCCCTCATTAGCAGGGCTCAGAATCATATGCTTTATCATGCATTGCCCTGCTTTTCTTACACAGACACAGTTCCTGTATTCTCTCTACCTGTCTGTCTTACTCAGTCTCTCTCTCTCTCTCTCTCTCTCTCTCTCTGCTACGTCTGTGTCCAGTCCATCTTGAGGCTTGTCTTTAATCTGTTAGTGTTTTCTTCCGACTCCTTAGGCTGCTTGGCCCACTGCTCACGTGCACTGTTTAAGAGGATTACCCTCTCCTCACAACTCTCTCTCTCTCTCTCACCAATCTCAATCCTGCCTGGTCAAAAGTGTGCCGCTGTCCATTTGACCTCTTTGATCCAATCCCTGCCCTGAGTCTTTCTGTTTGGGCTTTTTCCACCTGCAGGCATGTCCAACTAACTAGTTTGAGCCTCTTGATCTCTTCCTTTCTCTTATCTTCCTCTCTCTTTCTTTTTCACTTCCTCTTTCTCTTTTGTCTTTCTTTCCAGGTCTCCTCGCACACACCACACACACACTCCCATGAGTTTGTGGAGACTGCAGCAGTACTGCATGTCATCTATCTGCAGGTGTGATGTGTATGTGGTGTGTGTGTCAATGGGAGACAGAATGTGCTGGCTGATGAACAGACGAGCTCAGGGTGGATAAGAGGAATATAGCCAACATAGGAGGGGATGAGAGATGAGTGTGGTGGAAAGGAGGGAAGCATGGGGGACCTATCACCCTGACCCAGGCATGTGTGTGTGTGTGTGTCTGTGTCTGTGTGTGTGTGTGTGTGAGAGAGAGAGAGAGACAGAGGACAATGAAGGATAAGAGTGAGGAAAGACAGAAACCAGACCCGAATCGAGTTGACATTAGACTCAGATAATATTTGGACACTGCTGGGCTTTCACAAACAAAAGCCTCCGAGGACCTCACTCTGAGGGAAGAGTCAAATGCCTACCTTTGACTACCCCTCTGACCCTAGTCCCTTTCAAAGAGAGAGAGAGAGGGGGGGGGGAGTTTAAGTTTAAAAGTTTTAGAAAGGTTCCATTGAAAAGAACAATAGCAGTGTGGATCAACTACATGTTTTCATAAATCACAAAGATGTTGAAATCTAGTGTCTATTCAGTAGCTCTTTTATTGGATCAGAGTCTTTGCATTTTCTTTTTACATGGTGGGCCACATGCTTTAGCATGTATAGTTTTGGGATGAACTACTAACTACTATAGAAGACTATGCTTTGCCCATGGTGTGAAAGAAGGTGGGACTTTTCTCTGTGCATATTAAATCACATCTACAGGGTGTTGTTTACCCTTACAATGCAGGCCAACATGTTGGATCCTTGAGCATCCAAGAATGAGGTTTCATACAATTTACATCATATTTCATTCCTAACTGGACACTATCCTTCATCGGTCACTTCACATCACAGTCCCTACATACTGACTGTGTCACTCTTAGCATTAACCTGCTATAAAGGGTTGCTTCTAAAAATCAGTAATTAGCATTACGGCAGCAAGTAGCACCAATAGATAAGAAATGATTTATTGGGTCTATTGGTTGTGGTTACCTTGTTTGAACCCTGATAGTCTTGTCATCTGAATGGTCTCACTATTGAAAACAAATTAATAGTTTTCAAATGTTGTGTGAACTTTTCATTAAAGAAATAAGAATTACCCTTTTAGAATGTATTATTACCTAATTAATCCTTCATACATCAGACCAATACACAAATATACCAATAGAAAATGATTCATGAATTATAGTTAATTAATCTTTACATCATAAAACATAAGTTTACCAAAAGTCTGATATTCAAGAATTCCTTTACTGTGATTTCACAGTATATTATATAGGACTTATTACATAGGACTTATAGGACAAACGACATTAATGCATATAGTTTTTATAGCCTCCTACACCTATTATAAAGCTTTCATCTGGCTATACAACATCAATTTAACGTGATCTATAGCTAATTTAGATAATGGAACAGAATAAGGTTGGCAAAAGATGGAGATTGCGAGATGAAGATGGCTTTCATGACCTGGATGAATCGATCTTCACCAGCAACGAGATTACGGACATTACCGTCTGCTCTATGCAGTCTGCACCGACAGTTGACTTCTGTCATAAACTTGATGCAATAATCCATCTGTACGGTGTAGTGTTCCATGCAGCACTGTAGTGCCCCTCTATGCTTTCTCAGCCTGTCAATTAAGCATTTTAGGGATAGTTTGTCACTGTACATCCTTCTCTGTCTGGAGAGTGTGTTGTGTGAGGGAGTGATGGTCATAATCCAGTATGCTGTAGATCTCAATCTGCTCAGGGTCCTGTTTTCTGCTATACTAATGTCAGTGACTCTAGTTTCATGCCAACAACAGAGCCAGCTTTTCTCACCTTCTCGCCTATCTAGTCGTCCAACATCTCTCATCCTTGCGCTGCCACGTCACAGCATAGAAGAGTTCACTGACCATGACAGACTAGTTCAAGGGTTGGCTACCTTAATTACTCAAAGAGTATTGGAGATGGAGATTGCGATTCCCCTTGGACCAGTTTCCAATAGAAAAGAACCTACAGTTCGCCTCACATAACCATTCAGAGGCTGTAATCTTTCATGCTACTGCTTATTGTGTGGCTCTATCAGTCAACTTTGCGCTGGTCATAGTGGAACAGGCCATGACTGCACACATGCAAGAGGAAGAGCTCGTGTGGACCTCTGAGACACTGACAGGGACTGACAAAAACAGAGGATGTCCAGTTCACTGGAGAGGAGATGAGAAATCACCATTGTTAAAATGAAAGACAGAGCGAGAGAGAGAGAGAGAGAGAGAGACAGAGGAAGAACTGGTGGTGAAGGGGTGTGTGGTAAAAAGAGAGAGAGAATCGGAGTAAAACAGGAAGTTGGAAATGTCTCTTTGGAGAAAGAGGAAGTGAAGGGAGCATGGGACTGTGATGGGGTCATCCTAAAACACACACACACACACACACACACACACACACACACTGGTGCCCACTCACACACCAAAGCGCACATACAGTACATACTTTTTCCCATTACATAATTCCTTCCTTACTGCACTCTATTCATTTTTTTTTACAGCACAGTAGATTTATATGCCTGTTTTTTCATTCTTGTATACATTCTATCTATCTATCTATCTATCTATCTATCTTTCTATCTCTGCCCACATGCTCAAATAATTATACAAGGTCAGACCCCAAATGAAAACATAGTTGAACAGACCCCTGTTGTGATCAGCCGTTTGCGTGGGGTGGAGCCTGGTAGTCAAGTGAACATCATGAAAACCTCAAACAGGAAACAGACTCCACATAAAGGTCCTTGTGCTGTTCACAGTCATAAGACAAAACTGAGAGGGAGGGTTGGGGCGTTGAGAGGAGAAATTACCCTATCTGGCCCTTGCTCATCCCCCCAGCTGATCCCTGACATCTGAAAAACAACAGGAAGTGCTTCTGTTTTCCTCCCGATGAGTTAGGTTCACAGACCTTAAAGAATAACTAGACAGGGCATCTATGTCATAAGCCACAGTTGCAGCGGCCATATTGGGACCACTTTCAGACCTTAAAGAATTCTGCCAGTGGTCCCAATATTGTTGCGGCCATGACCATTCCATTGGCTTCATTGTTGATGGGCCTCTAACACTGGGTTAGCCAATCCAGATATTCTTTGGAGTAGACCTGGGCATTTCATGACCCAGGGGCCACATGCCGCCCTTTGGGCATCTCTGTCCAGCCTGGAGTATGCCAGCTATAAAGACAAATGAACAAGTGTTCATGCTGTGTATGCAATACAACTGTAATGCTTTCGCATCTGTTTGTACAATGATTAGTGATTCTTTTCCTCTTGGAACTATACGTTTACACAAATGATTACCAGTAGTAGCTTATTACAATGACTTGTTTACTGTTTTTCTACAATGGGAGAAAATTAACAATGAGCAGGGCTTACGTTCAAGTTATTGTTGGTTCGGCCCTAAAAACACAGCTCCGATTTTTCATGTGGCCTCTGGTAGAAATGAATTGCCCTTCCCTGGATTTAGAGATCAGTGGTAAGGATCCATAGACAAAATCAGGGCTTCATGATGACATTGCAGAACACGCCAGTGAGCCTCAGCAGATTCAAAATCTGAGCCCCCCCCCCCCTCCTTCTCACACACACATAGCTGATGATCTCAGTAACTGTGTGAAAGAAGCAATTGTCACCTCAGCTTTGCTTGCGTCATCCTTTGGTAACTGCAGGAGCCGAATGATATCTGTGAATCCCAGCACAGCATCTCACAATGTAATGACTGTTGTGTGTAACAGTGGTATTGGTAATCAACTGTAAAATAACTGCCAATTTCAGGAGTTTCATCATCCGACTGTGAAACAAGAGTCTCAGTTCATGAGTGCAATTGCTTATTCGAGCTCTGTCCATATAGGACAAAAGCTCTCAACATTCTGCCAAGTGGATATGATGATGTTTTACTGTATTGAGAAAGATGCCAAACAAGAGAGATGCCAACCAAGATGTTAAAATGAGATTAAAATAAAAACAAATGCTATTATTACAAAGAAAACTATATACACAGACTCAAAAGCATTATTTGTACTGTATCTGTATGAACAGAAAGATAGATTGAAAATAGATTTGGATGGAAAATAGACTGAAAGGATGCACTCTGCTCGAGTGGCTTAGAGATACAGTCCTGCTGTAGCAGCACTTACTTAGAAAGTTATTGAAGTGCTTTAAAACAGCAGGCCTATAGTCCTTTTCATTTCAGGAAGCCACTGAACAAGCTTCAGAAAGAAAGTGATACTGTACATCATGACTCACTGAAAATAATTCTCTTGCAACAACCTCTGTAGGGGATTGTATTTCACAGTTTGAAGCTCCAGGGTTTTAAAACCATGTTAAAGGAAGACACAGGCAGTGCGTCTGATGACGAGTCTTTCCATTTGGGACTGACACATTTGCCCAATTGATTCACAGCACAACCATGAAGAAATGAGAGCGATGAAGTGTCTTTAAGTCCAGTCATTCAGCACGCACTTCCTCTTTCTCTGTCTGGTCTTCTCTTTAATTCTTTAATTCCCCCGCTCATAACATTGACCCTCGGGGGAAACATCCCGCTCCCTAAAGCATTCAGTTCCCGTGCAAAGTTTATACCTCTGGACATGTGTGGGAAGTTAGTGTGCGTGTGTGTTTGTGTTCACCCATTGTTTTTATAGGAGTTAAGTTAGGCAGGGTAGATAAAAGAACAGTACCAACAAAATGGTCCCTCTTGTAACTACTCTCTCTCTCTCTCTTTCCTATACTTCCTCTCTCTCTTATTCTTTCTCCCTCTCTCTCTCTGCATCATACTGTTCATCTTCCACACCCTACTCCTCTTATCTCGGACTGGCTCTCTCTAGAGCTCTCTCTCTTCTCTTTGTTCTAATGCCAAGCAGTGATAAAGTGCCTGAGCTAAGCAGGCCAGCGCAGTACAACTCAAGCTCTTAACTTTGTCCCACACACTCTCTTTTCCTCTCCTCTCTCTCTCTCTCTCTCTCTCTCTCTCTCTCTGGCCCTGTGAAGCGAATGAGGAGATAAAAGCAGACCGATCACCTCTCAAATACAGTGTGTGCGTGTGAGGCAGAGAGAGAAAGAGAGAAAGAGAGATTGAGAAAGGCAGGTAGAAAGAGAGATGGGAAGAATAAAGAAAAGAGAGAGGGTGCTGTGCGAAGAAAGTGTCAGACACACGGACAAGGCCTAAGCATACCCTGGGGTCCTAAAACATGCAGAGGAAACAGCTGCACAGACAGGCTTACTGATGACAGTTAGCTCACATCTGCTAGTTAGCTCACAGTATACACTCACATCTGCTGTCATTCATCCACAGAGGACAACAGAGGGACAGAGTGAAAACTAAACAAAGTAAGAGAGAGAAGAGAGCTGGGGGTGATGTTGAGGAGGTAGGGGAAGTGACAGAGAAATACAAAACACTGATTGAGAGGAAGAAAATGAGAGAGAGAGAGAGAGAGAGAGAGAGTAGACAGGTTGCATTTTGTTTAGTCTTTTGCAGTGGAGCAGTTGGTGGGTGCGTAATCCCCTCAGTAAGGCCTGTGTTTGTTCACTATCGGCATGCTGATGACTGATAGGCCTGGCCCTCTGCCACACTCACAGAGATCACAGGGAGCAGCAGAGGTGAAAATCCCCTGTGCCTGCAGCAATATGGCACATGCCGCCTACAACTCTCAGGGCCTCTCTGCCTCTCCCCACCACACACTGTACTGTGCTCCTCTCCAACACCTTTCAGCATGATCCCTGGTTGGAAAGAAAGGCTTTTTAGGAAATGTGGGGGGCTTGTTGTGTGTGTGTGCGTGTGTGTGTGTGTATGTGTGTGTGTGTTGGTGTTCAAAATGTATTGTTGAGGTTACATCCGTAAATGTGTGGGGGTTTGTTTGTGTGTGTGTGTGTGTGTGTGTGTGTGTGTAGCAACAGTAGCAAGCCAGCAATAATATCTTGACAGAGATTATGACACTTTGTGCTAAAGATGCTGTTTCAAATAGCCCAGGGGGAGGAACTCTGCAGTTGCCTTTTCAGTGTGGATTTGCGCGAGTGAAACCAATGCTAGCCATGCAGAGAGTAATCTCGCACACAGCCACAGCAGGTGGTGCTGCTGACGACAAGGATGCAGAGGCTGGGGGGTTGGGGCAGGGGTGGAGACAGTGGCAGGCGTGGTGGAGGTGGTGGTGGCGGTGGCTGAGGCGGATGATGCCAGGCAACCAGCATTGTCTGGCAGCCACGTCACCAGTTCAGGCTGGGAGCCGTGGTGACGCAGGCAGGGGCCCAGCGGATTGGGTTACCTGCGCCAGGGTGACCTTCCAGGGCTGCAGCACCGGTGGCGGTGACGATGGGGATTGGCGTCAGGCAGTGGGCGACTTGGGAGTGTCAGGTTAGTTGAGGCTCACATATGCGCACCCTGCAGCTCCTGTCTTCCATTGTGCCATCCATCTCTCTCTTTCTCCCGCTCTCTCCTTTTCAAGTTGCAGTTGCTTTCCATCATATTTTTCTCACTCCCCGTCTCTTGCTTTCTGTCTCTGTCTCTTTCTCATTATGGCTCTTGTTCATTCAGTGAAAAGGTGGCTAATCTGTTGTGACATTTTAGCCTTTTTCGAGCAGTGAAAAGGACAGACATATTCACAGTGGAACGCAATTATGATGGCTATGACTCACTTCTTCATTTCCAACCATTGCTGAGATAATCATCATTGCAGTGGTTTTTTTTTTTTATCCATTGCAGCCTAATGGCACTTTCAACACCCTTGCCTTGTCTCATGCCCTTCTAATCCTCACACTCCTTGTTTCACACTCTTTGGAAATGATTCTCTAGAAGTCTGTCTAAACACACATACACACACACACACACACACACACACACACACACACATACACACACACACACACACACACACACAGACACACAGACACACACACACTCTTAGAGAACTTGGTCTGGGAAAGTTAAGTAAGAAACATCATCTTGTTCCTCTGGACTGTAAGATGAGTGGCATCTCATGACAGCCAAACCATAAAAAATGTTAATGTCTTTGGAAGCACATATTTCAAAACGTGCAACAAATAAAAAGCACATACACTGTATTTATGGCCGATGACATTCCCACGTCAGCAGATGAATGAACGAGAGACAGACAGACACACACACACATAGGCAGGCATTCCAGGGAACAGTATAATTGTCAGCTCAAACTCTCTGACCTAAAGCCAGAGATAAAAGTGCCCATATATAGCCGGGTCTAGATCTCCAGACAGGGGATGTGGGTGGGGGGCGTTAGACTAGGACACTCTAGAGAAGTCTATCTGTAACCAGACCAGCGGGCTTAAGATTATCACAGAGCCCGCACTATCAGCGTGGTGACATTAGATAAAGTGGGCCCAACCACCGCTCACTGGCAGGTCTTAGCATAAGAGCGTCTCTCCTCCCAAAGCTGGTCTGGCAGTGATAAACACTCTCCTAGTTACCACAAACACCATCTGTCTTCAGCAATTTGTTTTTTTTTATCAGACTACAGAGTCTACTGCTCTTTATCTTGTCTTTGTTCTCAGTGTGTGTGTGTGTGTGTGTGTGTGTGTGTGTGTGTATTTGTGTCTGCTTGTTTGTGTTTGACAATTCACATGACTGTACTTCCACATTACACATTAATCCCAGTTACTTCTCATCTCTCTCTATGTGTGTAAGGTGCATGAGCACCTCTCTCTTTCTCTCTCCCTCCCTCTATCCTCCCTCTCTCTCTCTCTCTCTCTCTCTGGTTAGTGTCTAATATTGAAGTTTTGCAGTAGAGATCAGAGAGTTCACCCCTGTTTACCCCTGAAAATGGCGCCCCTTGTCTTCACTAAGATTAGGCTAATTGGAAACAAGGGTGAGGTGGAGGAGATTTGAGTCCTCTGCTCATTTGAGTAGAGAGGCTTCACGGGGACACTTTACTCCTAATTTGGCCCCAAACAATTTATATAATGAGGCCCATACGACATTACAGACATACTGTAGTAAATAATCAGATTCAAACAAACATGTCATTTGCAACTGAAAAGCTTATTAGCTGAATTGATTTTGGATCAATTACATATGATGGGTGAATATGATAATATAATACAGTAACATATATACATATTATTAATCATATTAACATATATAAACAAAAATCATATTTTACAGAAAGGCCATTAAGTTAAGTCATTAAGTCTGAATTTGACCGTTCAAAGCAAATAAGGCCCGCGTGTGTTGTGGTTAGATTTTAAAACAAAACAGATCTTTAGTGTGCATACCAGAATTAAAATGATGTCCAACTTACTTTACTCTAGTTCAATAGATCTGTCTTCTTAAGCAGTAAAAAAGCAAGGCTGAGTCAACATGGTCATAATAAAACTATAACCTTAGAAATGGCAGGTGCGTGTGTGCGTTTGTGTCTGTGAGTGTGTGTGTGTGAAACGCAGCACTGTTTTTACGGTGAAGTTGACTGCTTCCCGTGCGTCACTACACCCAGACCCCCCTCCCCTCTACTTCCCCTGGTCAGTCTCCAAACCTCCAGGGACCTTCTAGTTCTGATGTGCCATGAAATGCTTGACTTTAACTGAAGTTTGGCTGAAACCGGTTCACCTAGGGGTGGTAGCCGAGACTACGTGAACCAGCCTCAGGCCACCCCCCACCTCAGATGCTCCAGCAGAGGACCACTCCATCCCACTTCAGTTTATTTTGAGTCCCCCCCCCTACAAATTCCCAGTTGTCCTGTCCTTCTCTGCTCTTTCTCCTTCTCCATCTCTCTCTCTCTCTCTCACTCTCCCCATCTCTCTTTTTTCCTCCTCCACTTGTTTGTTCTCTCCCTGAGGCAATTGTGTGAATGCAGTGAGATGTCAAGCACTCAAAGCGAGCTAACGAGAGCAACGCAAACTCCCAGCTGAAGAGGGCCACACATCTGCTGTCATCCAGGCATCCAATCACTGACCCTCCCCACAGCCCCGTTGGCCCATCACTAAGGACACTCTCTCCATAGCCACGCAAGCCACATCTCCTTCTACATTAACACTTCAGTCCACAAGGCAATCTCAACAGATGCCCCCACCAGTCCATTCCCCCCATGTCTCTCCTGACATGACCTCGGCTGTTCACTTTGGGAAAACAGTGGATTAATTCATTTAGCCTTTGCTAAAAGAAGAAGAAAAAAATAGGTTTGTAAAAAAAAAGCAACCCTGTTATGTTAATGCAATTGTCATAAATTCAATGCGGTTTAAATTTTGTTTGTAAAAGTCCATGAAACAGACAGACAAACTTTAGTGATCTCTAACATTTATTAAACTCAACCTTTTCCATTTTACCTTCCCTCCTCTGGCCTATTCAACTTCCCCATCCCATTGCCATTGACGGCCCCTTTCAAACAGGCCTTTACAGACAGTAATGCAAGGCAATTTTCCTCTCCTCTTTCCATTCATTGGGCTGTTTAGACTGTTCTGCACACGTGGCATTTTCTTTTTTCCGCAAATGTTTCTCCGTCTCAGTCTCTGTCCTTTTTTTGTCGGGCTGTCAGTCTATCTGCTGTATTTACCTTGCCCATTGTCCAACATCGCACATTAGTCACCGGCATGTATTTAATATCTGTCTCCTTCATTCAGCACCGCTTTGTGCTCCGGCTTTTTCTCTTTCCATCATTTCCCTTTACCTCTGCAGCCTTTTAAAGCCTCATTCATTCTCTGTCTCTCAAATATTCTCATTCAATCTCTCTCTCGCTCTCTCTCTCTCTCTCTCTGTCACCCTCACTCTTCTCTCTCGCTCTCTCTCTCTTTTTCTGTTTAAGTTGGCAGAGTGGCTGGTTGGAGGGGGAGATGCTGAATGATGTCAGCAGAATGCGTCAGCACCATGCGAACACCCTATTCCCTCCTTCTACTGCACTGGGAGGTATTAGCCATCATTCCACTCAAACGCAATGTAACACAGGTTGCACACGTCTGTCACAGAATCAGAGGTTAAAATAAAGTCTGCTTTGACATTAACTTTCACACAAATGAATTCCATAGACAGGTAGTGCTGGAAAGGTGTCTTCTTACCTCAGGCTTCTGTCATGGATTTGTAGAATACTCAAGAAGGGGAGAATAATATGAAAAAAAAAGAATGTGTCATTTAGGCAGTGCATGTACTCACAAACACGCATACACAAATACACATTACTGTGAACAAAGTAACCCGTTAAAAAAGTAACCCTGCAGTGAAACACGGGAGCATTAGCATTTTCACTTAACCATGATCAATACAGGTGATTGATTTCCCCCAAGATTTATTGATCCCTCAGAAACCCTCAACTACACTGCTGACATGCACACGCTCTCTATTCTTCACTCTTGAGAAAGAGCCCGTCAATCTTACTGCACTTTTGAAAGCCAAGGGACAGTGGGCACCCAGTAGATGTCCTAACAAGAAAGTGTTCTATAAAGAACATACAAAAAAATCGTTACGGATACTAACGTATCCTCGGTTCTCTGAGTGAGAAGCCGAAACGTACGAGTGGATGATGCCTATCATCTCCTGCTTTTCTGAAGTCATTTTAAACCAACCCTTTGAAAAAAGGGCAGTAAGCGCACTGACGCGCGCAGGCAACTACTTAGACAGCCCTGCGTGACGTCAGAAAGTCTATATATTGACTGTGCTTACGCTTCAGGTCCTCTTTGCCGAGCTCGCCAGCGTCGGCGATTGAGGCCCGAAGCGTACGTTTCGGCTTCTCACTCAGAGAACCGAGGATACGTTAGTATCCGTAACGTTCTCTTTCGTTTCGAAGCCGAAACGTACGAGTGGATCACTACAACCAAGCCTCAAGAGCCCTACACCGAGGAGCCCGAGGTGGGAGGATCCATGGGACCGCCGCCGGGCCCAGAGAGAACACTCTCTGCTACACCCGGCCTGGTGACGTCCAATGCGTAAAAACGCGCGAAGGTGTTGCCTGAGGCCCACGAAGCGCTCAAGCAGATATCCTTCAGGGGGACGCCCTTCCAGAAGGCCCAAGAAGCCGCCACTCCACGGGTGGAGTGCGCCCTGACATGAACAGGCGGAGGAACACCCGCCGCCTCATATGCCAGACGTATGGCTTCTGTAAGCCAATGCGACATGCGTTGGGTAGACAAGGCCTGACCCTTAGCACGCTCGCCATGGCAGACGAACAACTGGTTCGTCTTCCTGATGCTCTGCGTACGCGTCAAGTAGGCACGAAGCGCTCTGACTGGGCACAGAGTAACGGGCACAGAACTGCCCGTCTCAGGAAGGGCTGCGAGCTCAATGACCCTCGAACGAGGGTCAGTAGACAGCACTTTCGGGCGAGAAAAGGGATTCGGCCGCAGCGTGACCCGCGCGTCACCTTGCGTGAACTCAAGACAGTCAGGACTGACCGACAAGGCAGTCAGATCGCTGATGCGCTTCACCGAGACCAGGGCGAGCAGAAGCGCAGTCTTAAGGGAAAGCATCTTTAGACTGGCACTCGACAGAGGGTCAAAGGGCGTAAGGGCCAGTCCACGTAGGACGGTGGCCAGGTCCCAAGTAGGAACCGAAGGGGAGGCAGAGGGGCGGAGCCGTCTGATGCCCTTCATGAAGCGCGACGCAAGGGGGTGAGCGCCTGGGGAAACGCCAGCATAGCCAACATGGCAAGCTGAGATGGCTGCGAGGTACACCTTCAAAGTAGAGGGTGTACGACCCTGATCAAATAGGTGTTGCAGAAAAGCAAGCACCTCGCCAATAGGGCAGACTAGAGGATCACAGCCTCTGTCTCTGCACCACGTGCTGAATACGCGCCACTTCAGTTTATACAACGACCTAGTGGACGTAGCTCTAGCAGCCTGGACGGTCTCTATCACTGCGTCTGACAGGCCGCTCTCTAGGAGACGCGCCCGTTCAGGGGCCAAGCCGTCAGTCTCCACGCTTCCGGCTTGGGGTGCCACAGCGACCCGTGAGCCTGCGACAGGAGGTCTCTCCTCAGAGGGAGAGTCCACGGCTGGCCGTCTAACAGTGAGACCAGATCTGAGAACCAGCTCTGAGATGGCCAATTGGGGGCGATCAGAATCACCCTGTGCGCCCCCGCTCTGATCCTGGCCAACACCTGACGCATCAGAGGAAGGGGGGGAAAAGCGTAGAGCAGACCGCGCGGCCACGGGTGTGCCAGCGCGTCTGACCCTAGCGGCGCATCTCGTTCCAGCGAAAACCACGCTGGGCAATGAGTGTTCTCTCTCGAGGCGAACAGATCGACTCGTGCCCGCCCGAAGCGGGACCAAAGCCCTGATCGACAGGAAGTGGCGAGAGGCCCAGGTGAGCAGCTTGTACGCCAGGCGAAACAGGTCCGGAGAGCGCGTGCCGCCCTGGCGATTGATATACGCCACAACAGTGGTGTTGTCTGTGCGCACAAGAACGTGTTCTCCTCTGAGAAGAGGGAGAAACTCCTTCAGAGCGCAGAAGACAGCAAGGAGTTCCAACACATTGATGTGTAATCTCTTGGAGGCTGTGCCCCATATCCCCCTGGCGGGGCGACCGCAGCAAACGGCGCCCCAGCCTGTTTTGGACGCATCGGTGGTCACCGTCATGCGTCTGGCTATAGCACCCAAGGCGCCGCCTCCGGTGAAGGAGGACGGCCTGCGCCAATGCACGAGGGCTAGCCACATGCGTCTGGACACTAAAATCCGACGGGCGGGGTTCGACCTGGAGGATACACCTAGCTCCACTAAGGCGAGCTGCAGCGGGTGTAAGTGTAAGAGGCCGAGTGGGACAGCGCCGCCTGCGGCGCATAGGAGGCCCGTCAGTCTGAGACACAGCCTGGCCGAAACGCAGGCACCGAGTCTGAAATGGCGTAGACACGCCCTGACGTCCTGAAGCCTCTTTGGTGTGAGCGTCGCTCTCATCGAGCGTGAGTTCAGCCTCATGCCCAAGAACTCGACCTCCTGGGAGGGAGAGAGCATGCACTTGCTTAGGTTCACTAAGAAACCCAGACTGTGCAGGTGACGCAAGACCACGTGGGTCTGTGACGTTAGGAGCTGTCTGGAACCAGCCAGCAGCATCCAGTCGTCCAAGTAATTGAGGAGTCTGATCCCCTGAGCGCGTAGAGGAGCGATCGCCGCCTCCACGCACTTCGTGAAGCACCGAGGTGCTAGAGATAGATCGAAGGGGAGGGCTGCGTACTCGTACGCGCTGCCCTCGAAGGTGAAGCGTAGAAAACGCCTGTGCCTCGGGACTATGCCTATGTGAAAATAGGCGTCCTGAAGGTCTATGGTGACCATGTAGTCCCCCTGGCGGACAGACTCCGTCACCATTCGCCCCGTGAGCATGCGAAAGGTGAGAGGTTTGAACGAAGCATTGAGCGCTCTGAGGTCTAGGATAGGGCGAAAAGCGCCCGACTTCTTGGGCACCAGGAAGTACGTACTGTAGCGACCTGCGCGCGCCAGTGTCGGATCTACGCGCTGAATAGCGCCCTTTCTCAGGAGATCGCAAAGCTCTTGTCTGAGCGCAGGGGCCCTGGTGGGGGGCACCACTGACTCCATGACACCTCTGTAGGGCGGGGGTGGCCACCTGAACTGCAGTTGATAGCCCTTCAACACTGTTGATAGGACCCAATGCGACGTTGTGCACATCGCCCAATTCTGCCGGAGCAGAGCGGCGGCATGAGGAGGCAGCAAGGACAAACGAAGTGCTATGCTGCCTCCGGGTGGCACTAGGGGGGCCGAGGTCAAAGACTGAGGCTGTCCACGAAGCCGAAGAGCGTCCGACTGACAGACCAGAGACCCGACAGTGTGCGGGGGCTGAGGGCCAGTTAGCCGTGTGTGAGACCGTTGGGCGCTCACGCGTGACTGAGAGGCCGTGCGCAGTACTCGCGACGCCCGGTGGGGCGGCCGACTCAGCGCGCACGTCAGCGAAATCCGATGTCGGTGAGCTGTGCGCTTCGCCTGCGACACCCCGTAGGGCGGCCGACCTGGAGCGCGTGTCAGCGACGTAGGTGGTCGATGAGCCGTGCACTGCACCTGCGACACCCCGTAGGGCGGCCGACCTGGAGCGCGTCAGCGACGTAGGAGGTCGATGAGCCGCGCACTGCACCTGCAACGCCCCGTGGGGCAGCCGACTCGGAGTGCGTATCGGCGACCTCGAAGAAGGGGGAGAAGCCACCCGTCTGGCCAAGGGCAGACGTGTCAGACTGAGCAGACAGCTCTGACCGACAGAAGCGGCGAGAGAGGACGGGGGGGACTTCTCGACCGTGAACGACTCCGAAGCGTCGCATGTCCACTGCCCAGAGGCGAAGGGGACAGCGAACGCAGAGGCGGCGACACTAGTAGAGGCCTCGGAGCCACCTGGGCGCCGTAGAGGCGAGTCATCGCGCGAGGCGCATAGCGCGGAGCGTGTGTCAGCTGAACGCGCGTCGGAGACCGTGTGGGTGCCCCAGTGCGCGGTAGCGCTGCTCGTGAACGATTCAGAGGCGTCGCATGCCCACTGCCCGAAGGAGAGGGGGACAGAGGACGTGGAGAACGTGGCACAAGGGTGGGTCTTGACAGCCGGAGGCATATCCTCGACAATGGCGCCGTGAGCGGAGAGGAAGGAGGACATCTCCTCCTCATCCACAGCCTCGATAACTGGCTCGTCATCGGTGTCGCCTTGAGGCGGCGTGGTAGCCGCGCGGGCGAAGAGCGCGCCAATGGAGCTAGCAGGACTAGCCTGGTGGGCCTCGGTTAGCTGGCTAGCTGGTAGCAAGCTAGCCACTGAGAAGCTAACCGACGGTCGATTAGCCACTGAAGCTCGATCGATGAGCCCAACCGGGTGCGGAGACGCCGGGGAAACATCGAGAGACTGGTGGGGAACAATACCCCTAACGCCAGCGGAGGAAGAACCTGCCCCTGAAACGCTAGTGGAACCCACGAAGAAAGCCGCTCTGTTGGCGATAGCTGTAGGGGAGAGGCGTTCGCAAGCCGAGCAGAGATCTGGTCGCGAAAAGGCGAGCATAGCATGCTCGCTCCCCATGCAGATGAAACAGATGGCATGGCGGTCGGAGATCGCCATTGCGCGGTCGCAATCGGTGCATCGGCGAGTAGCCATCTTGCGTCTCGTGGTACCAGAAGTCAGGGACCGGCGTGAGCACTTTGAGCAAGACGGGATATCCCTCGAAGAGCTTTGAAAAAAGCTGTTTTGGTGGGCTTTGACAAAAGCCGTCGGTTTAGAATATTTGCAAAGGCAAACGGAGACAATCAGAAATACACACGCAGTAGCGAGGTGAAAAAGGCAAAGAGGACCTGAAGCGTAAGCGCAGTCAATGTATAGACTTTCTGACGTCACGCAGGGCTGTCTAAGTAGTTGCCTGCACGCGTCAGTGCGCTTACTGCCCTTTTTTCAAAGGGTTGGTTTAAAATGACTTCAGAAAAGCAGGAGATGATAGGCATCATCCACTCGTACGTTTCGGCTTCGAAACGAAAGAGAACCTTCCTGTTTGTTTAAGACAAACCCAGTCTCTGAACCATCCACATTTCTTCCATTTTGAGAGAGACTGCCTGGAAGACAGAGGTAATCTGTGGGCTTTGTGTGTGTGTGTGTTTGTGTGTGTGTGTGTTTGTTTGTGTGTGTGTGTGAGAGAGTTGGTTTGTCTCGGGACAAGCAAAGAGAAGGAAACACAGACTCAGATGAACATCATGTGCCATGCCCAGCCAAATACAAGCAGAGAAACATGGAAGTCCAACCTCCCCCAGCAATAAACACACATGCATACACACACACACACACACACACACACACACACTGTACTGTAGGTGCTCTCTTGCACACTCTAACTCATACACACAATCCCTCATTGACAAATGCTGTACAGTCAAAGGCATAGACAAACATTATCAGATGCATAGGCATGTCTTTTGCATATCTGTGTATATCTGTGCATGTCCGGGGACAGATGCTTCGTCTCCCTGCTGAGAGTCCAGTGCAGCCTCATCAGCGGATCACCAGGGACGATCAGGACCTCATGACCCTGACACACACACACACACAGATGCACACATGCCGGGCCACCCAGGCAAGCGCTGCTTCACAGAAAACTTGATCTGGTGTGTCAGGTGGCCAATGGTGTCCCATGGTATCACACTGGTGGTCCAATAGCAGCAGTCAATGGGTGGCGGGGGACGCTGGGAGGGCAGTGCTGGGACCACTGGGGGGGTTGGAAGGGAGGGGGTGGGGGGGCTCTCATGCGGCAGGGAAGATGCAATGATGCGGGGCAATGAAGGGAACGCATAAGCCTTGGCTTGTTCTCTCCGGTTAAATATAGGGCCTAGAGAAACAAAGCAGTTGTGTTGCATTTACGTCAGCCGGTGACCACAGTCACACACCAGCGCGCACGCAGGCATACCACCCACTCACACACACTCTGTTTCTCTCTCACACACACACACCACACACACACACCCCTTATTTCTCTCTCTTGTTCTCCCTCTCATGATTTCTTTTGCACAATTCACTTCAGGCTGTAACTGTAATAGAAAAGGGCAACAAAGGACAAAGACTAGAACAACAATAGTGTGGAGACAGACCAAGTCTGCACTTCTGCTGTATTGATGGATCTCACACAAATACACACACACACACACACACACACACACACACACACACACATGTCTGCACACAGGCACACAAAGACAGGCAAACCTGACTGATAAAAGCTTGCTCGACACAAAAGAAAAATATTGGCGTCCTTTAATCACAACTCAATACTTCAGACCTGTGCTTTGCGAGCCAGAGATACAGGAAAGGCACCATGCTCTGTCTCAGATACCCAGTGAACGCCTGCGTCAATAAATCGTTTAAAAAAGAAGGGAGCACTCTCCCCATTGGTGCATGGGCTCTGCAGAAGGAAGGAACCTAGGTCAGGTGCTCTGACAAATCTTTGTCTCTAGTCTTCTAAGGGAACTGTAAGTGAGCTCTGTTGATTGTTTGCATTAAGCCTGCTCCCCCGCTGGCGTATGAGGAGTAATCACATAGTGGTCTTTGATACAACATGACAAAGCCACTGTCATCTGCTGTCGGCTATTACACCTACCAGATTGACAGTTGGATTCAACAAAATCTGCCCCTTCTGGTTCCAGTCCTCTTCTTGTCCATAGGGCCATTCCTATCGAAACTAGCCAGTTTTGGAAACCAGAAACCTGGAACACACTATGCCAACTGGAATAAGGAGTTTAGGTTTTGGATACTCATAGAACCAAAATACTGTTACCATTTTGGTCAGTCATATTGCATGTAGACCTACACTATACACATTCACAATATCCCTCAGGAACATGAAGTAGAGATGGAAGAAAATGCAGCCTGCTGCCTGCAGTTTAAAATGCAGATAGCCTACTCTTATAGCCAAATAACTAATTTTAAAGGAATGCAAGTTTGAATGAAACAGACGCAGTAGGCATGGTTTAGTATTGTGAGGAGCCCAATCCAGTTTTGCATATTCTCTGGATGTGTTATTTGTTCAGGAATGTCAAGGCATAGTTATGCAAATGTTTATCATTGTATTAAAACATGATGTGATGAAATGTTCTCACAGAGTTTGTGGTCCTTTATATGGCAACCTGTGAGAAGCTTGTTTTGATCCATCCTTCCACACTGACTCAGAACTATTTTTTGTCAGACTTTGAAATGTTTGATTTTGTGTGAGGTCGCTCAGCAGACTACACTCTTGTCACACTCAAATGTCACCAACGATATACTATTAGCTCTTAGCGCTGTCTAAGCAGATACAGAATGCTGACCGCTAGGTCATTTAGCACTGATTTATAAAAAGCGATACCTAATGCATTATATCTTCTGACTTGTCATTTGCATAACTAAAAGAAGTCCAGAGTTGCTCATACTGTTTGCTTGTAAATCCCAGTAACATTAAGATTATTTTCAGTGTTGTCAGGCTGTAGTACTCAAAGTTGCTGTACTAGTCAACCATAAAGGCTGTCGCTTTACTTTTATGAGATGAAGAAGAACTTTCTTTACATGAAAAAGTATTTTCAAAATACACCAATGTGTAATTCAAGGTTTATTTTGACTGAGACCAGAAAATATTTATTTCCATTCAATGTTTCTCAGACAATAGCTCCATAAAGGGTCTATTGGATAGGAAGGTACCTACACAATGTACAAGGTATACAAAGTATCTACATTCTGCTCTTAACTGCACATATACTGTATACACTCCATATTGTCCATTTTTGCACTTCTGATTAGATACCAAACTGTGTTTCGTTACTCTGTATTTATACATGTGTAATGACAATAAAGTTGAATCTAATCAAATCAAATCTAAAAAATGTGTGACCAATCAAATTCAATATGGCTAAAAAGGCCCAAAACCTGTTTGCAGTTAATGTTGGTGATCATCAGTGATTATCTCACCAGTCCATGAATACTGTAATTCAGAGGAGTCATGTAGCTCATCTGTGGACAACAGAAGCCAATGGGAGTGTTCACTAATCCTGAATGTGACAGGAGCTGTATAGTTCATTCATCATTAGCTACCCCCACACCCAGCTACATAGCTGCTGATCCAACCCTTTGCCAAGAAGGCTTGGGATGGGAAATGTATTCACCTGAGATATTCCAACCTTCCGAACTATCTGAATGAGCAAAGAGAGTTTCGCAATAGCAGCATGGGTGTGTGTGTGTGTACAGTATAAATGTGTGTGCATGTGTGTGTGTGAGTGAGTTTTCTGTGTGTGTGTGTGTGTGTGTGTGTGTGTGCATGTATGGAATGTCACTCAATGCATGGTGAGAACATGCTCTGGGCCATGTGTGCAATGGGGCATGAACTCATAAAACATGTTTTATTGTGAGTGTGTGTGTGTGTGTGTGTGTGTGTGTGCTTCACAGTCTGCTCACCACAGCGACATGCTTCAGCAACACCAGTGTTGGGAAAATTGCTTTCAAAATCTAATTTGTTACAATTACAAGTTACCCTAAAATGAAATGCTAGTGAAAAAACTCCAGTTCAACAAAGCAGTGTAGAACTTTTTAAATGTTGAAACCTTGAAGTGTTAACCTCACAGCTTTAAAATCCATCAACACAGGCAAAGCTGTGTCAGACTTTAAACCTCGTGGCTGTCAGACCATGCTGAGGTGAAATGTCATAGTTTTGTTCCTGAATCCCAACAAAATTTTTTGCATGTGCCTGTTAAATCAAACCTTAACATTCAACAGCACTCGATACACGTCCCTAACAGAGGTTTGCAAACTAAAAGAACAGGTTAACATTTGGCAAGGCTACATTGCAAGCAAACACTAAAGAGTAGAGAAAGCATAGCATGAAATTGCATAGATCATATCTTGAAGCATGATCATTGCACAGGATAGCTTACTGAAGCATGAGCTGTACACTGAGAGAATTAAGACAACACAAAGGGCATTTAAAAGACCAAAATTAGGAAAAAAAAAGAAATAATCCAATATTTTACAAGACGCATGTCATGTGGAAAGCAGTTTTTAATAAAGTTCTTACTGGATGAGGTCAGGGACAGAGAGCAGCTTTCCAAAAACCTTCTTTGATTTCTCTCTCTCACTCTTTTTTCTTTCTCTCTCTGGGAAATTTCGTACAGACACGTGTATGTCTGTGTGTGTGTGTGTGTGTGTGTGTGTGTCCTCTCAAAGATATTTTGTTTTCCTAAGTAAATAAACGAATGAACAGAGGAAAATATAATGTGACTGACGTCAGCATGGGGCCACTGGGCCCTAGAGGGGGATAGAAAGAGTGAGTGAGTGAGTGTGTGTGAGTGTGAGTGAGTGAGTGTGTGTGTGTGTGTGTGTGTGTTGGGGGTCGGGTGGGGTGGAGGTGCTGTTCTAGTTTGATGGCTATCACAGGGTAGGACGTGTATGAACGCCCTGCAACAGCAAACCTAGAGGCAGCCTCTGGCCTTTGGACAAAGTAGGTCAGTCACTCATGACCCTTCCCTCTAACCCCCCCCCCCCCCCCCCCTCCCCTCTCTCCAACCCCCTCTCCCACCCCCCACCACCTTGCAGGCTTTTTTGTCACAACCTTTACTCCACAACCTGCCCTTCTGGCCCTATCCTACCCAGAGCCTCAGCAAGTGGGCAATCTGCGGTTATGCCTGCGCGCTTTTATTTATTTTCCTTTTGGGAAGGGAGGAAAAGGGTGCAGGAGGAGAGGGAGGAAGGGGGGTGGGTTCTGGTAAAAACACTCCTCTCAACTTTAATGTGTTTACTTCAACCGACAAGTGTCACGTATGCACCCGACAAGAGACGCAACCAACGAGACGCACTGTGTGAACTGGGGTCTTAATAAAGCTCCCTTTAAATAATCTGGTGAGTCATTTTTTTCCAAGTAAAAAAAAAAAAAATCAGTTAACAGTCACCGAGAGACCTGTGTCTTTACAGGGGCTATGAACCACTTTAAGACTCTTGTGGTCTAATAAGCTCTTTGTGAACCCCTACTGTATGTCATTGAGGCTTTACTGTGTGCAATTACAAAAATATATACTGTCTGAGGATTAATTCTTGGATTAACTTTTAATTTTTGTGTTTTGTTTAAAACTATGTGTTACCCAAACAGTCACAGTCACCCTCATATTATTTTCTAGGAAGTCAGCAAACTGTTTAAGCAAACATTGAACAATCCACAAAATTAGATATAGGGGGCAAAATGTGCACTCAAATGCTGATTGAACCAAAATAAACTCCGGAAAGATTTGTTGCAATGCCGATAGACCTAGCTTTATGCTGTAATCAATTCTGTACATTTAGAAATTGCCACAGGAAACAGGGGCTCCCCTGGAGACGTACGGTGTCGCGGGAGTGCGGGCCTTGGTGGGTCCGATCACCTTACAGGGCCTCAAGTAGCGAGCAGGAAGTGCAAATGGTGCCCAACCCTCCTGCTTTCACCGCATCCCGTCCAGTCCAACCCCAACCCCCCTCCTTCATCTCTTAGCACAGATCAATGCGTCCACACTAAGGCCTGTGTATTGATCAAAGAAAAGAGTCCAGTAGCGGGGTGAGTGCATGTCTAATTTGAGTCTCTGTACGGGGAGGCAGCTATGCAGACTCACTCAGATCAAGAGTCAGGCGCTTAGACAGAGACTTGGCGTTTGCCGATAAGGACAAAGCAATGACACTGCCATTATTCACATATAGGGCCTGATCAATTAAGCTCAGGAGAGAGAGTCTCAAGACAGGAGTTCAAGCTGGAAACTTTAGCAATGTCTAAGTGAAGCAGCTACACTGTTCAACTCATTTCTGAGGATTTTACACCACAGTTTTTTGCAGTGAATGATTTATCTCTGTGGAAGCACGTGAATGACTGCAGTATGAGTCATAGTGACTCTCATCTTTCTAGGTAATTGACTAGAAATCTGAGCTTTTCCTCTTTGACGGAGACATCCATTAATTTGTGCAGAGCTCACATTGAACTAAGTCTCTCAGCCTTTCTTAGCCAGAGTCTGCGTTTGAGCATGGTTGGCCAGCTAACGCCCCTCCAAAATGAACACAGTCATTACTGAGCACTAAATTGACTTATGTTGTGTATTTCTCACTGTTTACTGGCAACACAGCCCGAGTAACCAAGGGCTTGACAGAGCGTATATATCACACACACATAAACACACACACACACACACACACACACACACACTAGTTCTTCAGGTCATCTTGGTTCAGCAGGGGTGCCGCTAGAAAAGAAACAAATAAGATTAAAGGACAGAGTAAAAAGTGAAAAAGAATAAAAAGTTAATAAAGGACAGAAAATAATTTATTTGAGAATAAGGATTTTCCCAGATTTATAAATTTGTAACCTACAAATGTGATCCTATACACTCAGCAAACAGTAGTACTCCTGTATTAGAAGCCACCTACGAGTGCTCTGAATGATGTAGGATCTTACCTTAATCTGAATTAAGTAATCATTAAGAGAGAGCATCAGAGGAAAGTTTGGTTTTAAGTTCAGTTCGGACAGCGCAGAAGAAAGGGAAAAAGACAGGATGAATGGGGGCTGGGGAGTGGAAATGTTTTGAAGGGAAAGAGGTTAATACGTGACAAAAGGCACTTCAGAGTCGAGCTGTGACTGAGCTGAGCAGCCATCTGTGGAGGCCTCAGTGTCTGCTGGTCACGCAGCACGAGAAGCAAGATGTGTGTGTGTGTGTGTGCCTGTGTGCAGAATGTCTATGGGTGGAGGGTATGTGTGAGACAGAATGTGTTTGTGTGTGCAAGGAAAATAAACTTGCAGGGGTAGGAGGGTTTGGGGGGGTGAGTGACGAAGAGGCGCATAAGGATGAGGATGAGGAGGAGGAGGTACGTCAGGAGCAGAGGATTATCTCTGTGGTCTGCTGTGTCCAGTATGAGTCAGTAAGCCCCCTAAATTAAAGCCCAGGGGCGCCGTATGTGGCGTATACGACAGCCCCTCATCTCTCAGAGGCCTGTGTGTGTGTGTGGGGGGGGGGGGCTCCTCTCCAACTCACTTGCAATTACAGCCACTAATCACCCTAATGAAGAGCAGCGACCTGGAGAGAACAAAGGGAAATCAAATCTAACCTCTGTGATTCTCGTGTCACCCTCGACGCCTTTGTGAACACCACTACACCGGCAGACGTAATAAGCTGTTAATCTATCGACCGATCGATATGTATGCATTCATAGACTGCAAATTGCACACTGCTCTGTCATTAGCGTGCATGTGATTGGGTATGTGATTGGCGCAGTGTGTATGCGCTGTTGTGTGTGTGTATACTGAATACAACTGTGTGTGTGTGTGTGTGTGGTTGTGTAGAGTATGTGCGCAGAATGGCAGGCGGTGTTAATCATCTTCTCCTCTGCAACACGTGAGGTCCCAGTGGGTTGGCGTCATGCTGCTCTGAGGAGATAAAGACTGATGTCACCACCGGAACTACAGCATGAGACTCAGACGCCGCTTTTTTCCACCCCCTCCTCTCTCCCTCTCCTTCTCTCTCTCTTGCGCTTTTTCCCTTTCCTCTCCTCTCCCTATCCTCTGTGCAGACTCAATCCTCATCCCTCCCTCCCAAGCTCTTCTCCTCTCCTCTTTAATCTTGGTCCTGCCTTCTTCTCCTCTCCTCTCTGATGCCAACTGAGAGAAAGCCCCCAGAAACTGGGCCAGACCTGTTAATTGCTACATTGGAAAAAAAAATCTCTCACTACTTTTACTTTTAGCTGCAATCTTCTTGTGATGTGATTCAATCCAAAGTTTCTTTCAAGCATTTAAGCTCATAGTGCATCACAGGGGATAAACGTGTCCAGATTGCCCAAGTCATTTCGAACGGACTTAGAACGTACATTCCCCGGACTCTCTTTGCATGCAGAGCAGATGACTTTGTGAAGGGGGATCAAGACGAGCGTGTGAAATACTGCTGAGATTGAGGGTTTCGGGAGCTCTACTTGCCTGGAGAGGTTTTGGTGGGGGCGGGGGAGGAGGTGGACGTGGGTGGGGAAGGAGCGGTGCTCCCCGTCAGCTACGTCCAATAGCCCACACAAGCGGCTGGAGGTTAAAGGGGTTTACCTGCTGAGATGGGATTAACTGAAACACGTGGCCACTGGAGGTGCCTAGCCGCCGGGGGAGGAGACGCCCGGTGACGCCAACAGACCATGTGTCAGTGTCTCGGGTGATGCCAGACAATCCCACACAATAAAAACAAACAACAACAACAACAACAAGAGCAGAGATACCCGCTGGCCATAATTACAAACAAAGAAAATGAGTGAGCTTTAAGTGAGGGCACTTAAAGGCTAAATGTGATTAATGTGATTTATCACAATGTGATTTATCATGATGAATGAGGAAAATAGTGTCAAAACACTGAAAGAAGTGGCGACTGATGATCTCAATGTTTGTGAATATGTGTTCAGTTGCATGCCATGCCATCCCCTGCCATTTCTTCCCATCTTCCCTTGTTAAAACTGTATGGATTACAGTATTAGTTGGAGACTATTTGTGTCTTGCTGCATTACCCGGGAAAAATGGGATTAGATTTAAAAAAAAAAAAAAAAAAAAATCTCTTGGGAGATGACGCATGTTATGCCTTACAGATATTTTTCAAGAGAGGTCTTATTAGTTGTGCTAAAAACTCACTTTTTTTACTCCCTCCCTCTGTGACAGAAAGAGAGAGAGAGAGAGAGACAGAGAGAGAGAGGGAGAGAGAGGGAGATCGAGAACATTAGCTATTCACACAATTCTTGACATACAAAATCTGTGATGCATTTTCCATGTAAACAGCTCAGTTAAAGAGCACCGCGTGTATACCCACAAACATATACGTGTGTTTGTGAGGGCACTGTCCGAGCACGTTTGGAGCATGCTTGTGTGTGTATGTGTGTAAGCAGTGGGTCTGCTCACTGATGACGACAGTCTAAGCAGCAACAGACCAGCAGCTGGTGAGGCAGTCTGACCGACGGCAGCAAAAGGCAACAACCTGAATCTGAAGAGGGCAGTGGCACTGACCTCTACAACCTGCATGTGGAGACACATGGTGTGTGTGTGTGTGCCTGTGTGTGTGTGGGTGGGTGGGGTAATAGTGAGTGTGTGTGTTTTGAATACAGAAGGTACTCCTGGCTTGCTGACAGAATTTGAGTATTTTATAGCTGTGGACACATGGTTGTTATTTAGGACCAGTGTGCTGTGCTGGCCTTAATCCACAGGCAACAGGCTCAAACAGCCACTGCAAATACGTGTTGCAGTGTGGCCCCATGCACCCTCCTACTGGACTCCACTCACTGGATTATAGAACCTCCTGCAGGTAATTTCTTTAACACATGTAACACATCGTGTACAGAAACGACACACAAAGTTTTAATTCTACACGAAACTATTGTTTTGCTCAGTTGGGAGGATTGTGAACACCAACCTTGTTTAAAAAATAAAACTGCAGTTACAGTTTTTACCCATGCTAAAACCAAAGGAACCTAACTTGAAGTTGTTGTGGTTATACCTTAAACAAAGTGTAACCATACCTTAAACAAAAGTGCTGCTTTGCACTTTAGTTGCAATTCTGCAATACACTTGCTCTTGCAGACTAAACACTATTTCATACATAAGACACTTTGTTCAAAACTGAAATCTCAGGCTACCATTGGGAAAACACATATATTCAAAATACAAAACACACTGAGCAATTGAAAACACTTAGACACACTTCTGAAAATACTTACTTACAAAACAAATCAGCCAGCTACATGTACAGCCATTAGCCATTTAGGAAGGTATAGCTAGAGCAGTGGCGGTTTTAGGCATGGGCGAGCGGGGCAGCCGCCCAGGGCGGCATACGAACTTGGAAGGGGAGGGGAAACCGAAGCGGTTTTCTGTTGTATATGATAGGCTACCTGTGCCGCCCCTGCCTGCTGCAGAAGGAGCCGCACAGAAGCTGAGCGAGCCGAGAGGGGATGGGCATGGTAGTCTCGCCCGGGGCGCAATTCAGTGTAGAACCGCCACTGAGCTAGAGGTAGAGGAAGAGAAAGACAGAGAGGGACGTGTTCGAAGAGGCCATACAAGGACCATTATTTCAGACGATGTCAGAGCAATTTACAGCACTGCATATACAGACCGTGTCGTAAACCATGTCCTGACTATGAGGGACTCAAACAACTTGAAGTTGTGTACTTTGCCCTTACTCGCCATTTCTAACTCCTGTAGAGTAATTTTCTGCTTGGAGATGGCTTATGTATGAATGCCAACCATATGCCTGTATGACTCCTCTGTAGCCAATGGAACAGGCCTGCAGAAACATTGAAGTTTGGTCTACCCAGGGATGGATTTGGCACACAAGTAGATATTTACCCCTATGCTTACAAGAGAAGACATTTCTTGTGATGTTGATGAGATCCTGTGGCCAGGCCCAACAGGATCCATAAGCCCACTTGAGCACAGCTGTGTTTTTCTGTGTTTACAGTAGTGTATTGTTTGTTTAATATTTGTTTTATTTTTTTTACTTTAACTGAATTTACTATACTGTAAAATGCACTACTGTAATTTATTGATTTTGATTTTTGATTTGACAATTTAATATTTGGGTGAAAATGTGCCCTCCCTGGAATTGAATACAAACAGAAAAACAAAAGACTGCAGTGTTGAGTATAAAGTAGACTAGTGTGTTGCCGCTGATATGGGAGTGTATTGATATGAAGCAAGTGGGTATCATTTTGTCATCAAAGTGAAGTTTTGGCAGAGGATTGTTAGGTTTTAATAGCAGAGTTTGTATTTGACATAGATGTGAATGGTTTATTTCCCAGAGTTTTTCCCTTTTTTCCTTGTGTGTAGAGTTTTGGCACCATGAGCCAAGTTTTGCTAAATGTGTTCAAGCAATGGACAAAAACTGTAATTAGAAAAATTAGAGTGTGATTCAATCACAGCATAGTGGCACAGCCTAATACATTATACATAGAAGGCAGCTAAAACAGGTCTGTGGATGCGCGTACTGTCCACAGTATGTGGGAGACAGAGATGATAGGACCTTTGTGTGAATGGACTCACGTCCACAGTCGAGGCTGCGGGGTTATTTCCAGGCATCTGATTGGCTCCCCCCGAGCTGGAGCTGCCACTGCACTAACTGAGATGTCTCCAGCCAGCCAGTCTGCCTCCCTGATGCGCTGTGTATTCGTGTGTGTGTGTGTGTGTGTTTCACCACTGTCTGTGAGTCATGGGACATGAATATAGATCTTATACGTGAACACAACCCGCACACTTCTGTTTTATTTATTTTTTTTCATCTTTGAGGATGAATCACACTTGGTCCCCTGAACTCTAGTGAATCATACCTACAGAGCACTGGGGGTGACATTAATGTGAAACCTTCGCCTGGAGACGTCTGGGACTGGAGCGTGCTCTTCTGCAGGGGAGCTTAGGAGTCTGTTTACTGTTTGTGTGTATGTGTGTGTGTGTGTGTGAGAGAGAGAGAGAGAGAATGTGTGTGTGTGTGTGTGTGCATGCAGATTCACTGCACTCCAAATGAGCCCAAGTTCATCTCAATTAGAGGCATGTTGAATGTGTTTGCGCAAATGGAGGACTCGCTTATCAAAGCTTGCTCTTACTTTATGTGTCTTTCTTTCTCCCTCTCCTTCCCTCCTCTCTCTCTTTCCCTCTCTCTTTTTCTCTCCACCCCTCCCTTCTCTTTGTTCTCTTTGCAGTCTTTTGTTGTTTGTGCTGCATGTTGACACATTTCCTCTCTGGTGGTGTAGCTGGGATGCGAATGTGTATATGTGTATAGGCGTACATTCAGCTCTGTGCAATTGTGTGTGTGTGTGTGTGTGTGTGTGTGTTTGTGCAGTTGTGTGTATTTTGGTGAGTGTATGAGTGGTTCATCACCAAAGCAGTTTCAGGTCTCATTTGCCTGCAGGTGTTGAGCCCAGATAAGCACCGGTGAGAGATTAGAAAATGTGCACGCCGCACGTTAGAAACGTGCCAAAAACGCCACCACGCATGGATGCATTCGCCCATTGCCGTCAGCAAACACCAAACCTTTCGAACCTTTCCAAATGCCACACACACACACACTACATTAAAAAGGCTTGCACGTAATGCCAGTCTCCAAAGAAATAACTTTCATAGAGGGCTGTGGATTTCAGCAGCAGCAGCAGTACCAGCAGTAGCGCTCACTGGTCAACGGCCAGTCATCCTTTACAGCTCCAGCGTCACTCTCCGGTCCCACCAGGCATTGGGAGACCAGCCCGTGAAACTCGGGAGTGGGGGTCTGCCTGGACGTGACGTCACTGGATCTTGACCTTGCATTCCTCCGACCGTGACAAGACGTGCACACACACACATACGTACACACAAACACGTCTCTGCAGCGTCGCCAACATGTAATTTCTGTGTGTATTGTACTGCACTGTATTGTGTGGTAATTAATGGCGGAAACAAGGTAGGAATATGGGTGGACTCCCTCTAATCAATGAGATGAGAAACGCAGATGTGTTTTTGAGTTCAATCCTCTGCAGTGGAGCAGTAGTGAACACCCAGCACCTATTCAGTCACTAACTAACAGAGACTGAGGATGACAGAAGCCAGATCCTAATATGACCTCCCTGCCCCCAAACCCATCACCCATGTCCCAATGCGTCACTACATTTTCCTCTCACCTCCAAGGACTGTTATGGCTGACATATAACAATGACAGAGTCTCTGAGGTCAGCAAGTCCAACAAGTCCAGCAAGTTTATTTTTTTTAAATGCCTTTCATTACCCAAATCCATCTGAATGGTTTTCGGAGTAATTGCGCTCATGCCAAAAGCCCAGGGGAACAACCCAACCCAGGTCTTGGAACTGGGAGTCTGGTCAGTCTGTACTCCCTCATAACCCAAATAAACAGAGGGGGCTCTAAACACAAACAGGGCCCGATCACTTATCCCGGGAAGCACATGTGCAGAACTTCAGGGTCCCTCATAGAATGACTGGTGTGGGTGTGTTTATGTGCGCTCCATCAGGGAGCCGGTGTGCGGGGTGTATTTTTAGAGGCCTTGCTACGTGTGCTGCCTATGGATGGATGTGAGGAACACAAC
>JAGFZM010001465.1:455951-482192 GCA_017657215.1 Limnothrissa miodon
AAAGGGCCATGGCTGAGAATGTATGCATTTGCATTTGCATTTGTATTGCAATGCATTTGTTGCAGTAGCGGGGACTGGGAAGAATCATTATGCTGTGTTTGTCGTCCGGTTAAAGAAAACCAATGCATTCTTCATGGGATCATAGCTGGTGGAGGCAAAAAGGTCATTCACTGTCAATAGCAGCACTGCTGAGATCAATTGATTGTTGCTATTGGAATCAGCACTTTTAGAAAGTGTGCGTCCTGCATAGTTAAACATGGTAGAATGTACCAGTGCAAACACACTCACACCACCACAACATAGCGCACATTCACAAGAAACACACATCACACCCCGTATGCATGCACACACACACACACACACTCAACATAACACACACTATAAGCACAAACACACATACACACATTTATAGAGGGTCAATGGAGTCACACTGGAGAGAATAATAAAAATCTTGAAGCATAACAGTGATTGGTAAAAGAAATATCTGAGCACCCCCTAATATCCTCTAGTAGAGCATTTGTTTTCAGGCCCTTACATACACATAACCACACGCACACAATCACACCCTCACACTGTAGCAACAGTACAGCTCCTCCAAGAGGATAGCTCTGGCGCCCTCCCAGGCGCAGGACATGTACTGCAGGCAGGGGTCAGGTCAGCTTATCATCTGCACCAACAGTAGCCTCTGTCACATGCAGTAGCCTCTGTCCCTGTGAAATGCAAGCTGTCTGGCACGGATGCCTAATGTGATAAATATGGCATATGTGGTCAAAGCACTTGTGGGAGGGTCAGACTACTACAACTACAACTAGCATTTCATGTGAATTAATGCAGTACATAATGCAGACCAGGCTTGGCCAACGGTGCCAGTATATCAGAGACGGCATAGTATTTTGTCCTCTGTTTTAAGTGCGGTCCTCGGCCAACTTACTTACTTACTTTTATATTTATTTACCTTGTTTTTAGATGTCATTTGCTTACTGTATGAAGCCACAGCTGAATCATGTGAAAGTATTTTACTTTAATGAGGCATTAGTGTCAAATGAATTCTCTTTTACTGGAACATACATTACTGGTTGCTGGAACATTGAATCTTGGGCCACAGTCTTCCCCCAACAGGTTTTTGAGAGAACAAGTGCTTTTTTGTCATGATTCAGCATGCCAGTTCCTCTGCTAAGCGTGATAAGAAGCTGCATGCTGTCTTTTCCCCATTTTTAAACACACCCACGCTCAACCATGTTTACCGTAATTGTTCCCACTGCCACACACACTCACAAATGAACACATATTCATGTACAAACAGTAGCTCTGTTCAAAGAGAAATTAACCTCAGCACACCATACACAACTGTTTGCTGTAACTCCATGTTTCACCCCACTGAGGTGAAGTAATCATTAACCTCCTAACTGTGAATTTTATCAGGAATCAGTAAGCCTGTGTGTGTAAGTGTATATCTCTGTTTTTTTTTGTTTGTGTGTGTGTGTGTGTGTGTAGACACTAAGAACAATTGGATCTGTTCAGACTGAATTCCTTCTAGAGGGCTCAGGTGGCAGACTGGCAATAGGGTCGCTATTTCATTACATCATTGGCTGGCAGTTATTTAACAGATGCTGACGCACTCAGGCGAGGTGTGCTAGCAGGCACCATTCCCCAGCAGGACTCAAATTGTCTCTCATGCCCCCACCTCTCTCTAGCACCCAGAAAACACTGTAAGGCTATGTACTGTACTGTACCACGGTCTTACGGCACAGAATCTGGGGCGTACTGGCAGCCCAGAGTATCAAGTCCTCTGAGGTGTTTGTGAACTACAAACAGCAGTAAGCAGGGAGAGGGGGGGGGCAGCATACAGTAGGTGTAATGTGGGACAAATAGCTTGCAGAACAACATGGGTACCAGAACCACACGCACCTTCTTCCTTTGAGGGAAAAGATCATAGGGGGAAAATGAGTACCTGGAAGAGTACAGTTAATTCTCTCTCCGCACTGCTGCTAGTGCTTTTAGACGATGCACATGTGGGAGCAATAAAAACCTTGGGTTGTGTGGGGCAACCTGAAGTTCCAGAAGTACTTGCATGCGCACTTGCATTGAGTGGGCAGTGGGAACACACAACTGCCAGACACCGGCAAAATGGTAACCCTCCAAACATGACGTTGTTACCTTTTTTAGCTTTTGGATGTTATCATATTATAGAAAATATGAAATGTCATCCAACTTTTTTTGCCTTGTTTGATTGAGTTAACACAAATAAGGAAGAAAGCCTATTATTCAAATAAAAATGGCAAAGGATGAGATACGTAAGTATGTTTTATGGACATTCACATGGACGTGGAAATTAATTTTGTTTACATAATACCATGGAAGTTATTATTATTATCCCTTAATTTCCTTTGGATCGTGGTTTCTGGCAACTGTTGCAGATCTTTGAGATGTGTTCCCAATTTATCATTTGACAGTTCCCATCTAAAGCCAAATTATGGCTTGAATATTTGACCACAAATCCATTGCAAGAGTGACCTCTAGAGGAATTTTTCAACATTGCAGCACTGACCTTCCCTGATTTTACAGTTTTTCTCAAATGCTAAAACACAAAAGCCAGTCTTCTTAACCAAATGACCAGAGGTCTAAACACATTTACTAAATCTAACAATTACATTCCAATATCATAAACTCATTTTTCCTTGCTAAAACACATGTTGCAAAAGGACTCTGCTCATATTCTCAAATAAAAGCTCATGTGCTGCAAAATGCTTACCACAGTTAGCAATATTTGAACACAATGAACACACCTGGCGTCATTCATTACACACAATGACTCAAAATTGAAGACACTTGTTACTAATGCTGTGACCACATGTAAAATCAAGTTTAGAGTGCACAAAAGTAAGTTCAGTTTGCTGAAGATTCCAAACAAACACAATGAAGGCAGAGTTTGGGAGGGGAAGAAGAATTCGAGTCAGAGGAGGGAGAAAAGTTGGCCATGGAAGAAGGAGGGCAGGCCAACGAGGAAGAGGAGTTCAAATCAGAGGAGGAAGAGGAGCAGGCCAATGAGGAAGAAGAGGAGGCCTACAAGGGAGAGGAGAAGGTCCAGGAGAGAGAGCAAGACAACCTCGCACCATCATTATGGACAAGATGCAAGCAATAGTCATTGACAATGTAATTGTCCCTGGCACGACAATGGCTGAAGCAGGAATAAGAGTCCGTCCAAACCCGCGTAGGTTCACCTTGGCCACCAGTATCATAGCCTGCGATGTAAATAAGGTGATGTGTCCCGATGCAACATGATGCCGCAGTGATTGTGGTGTGTGTGGTGTGAATAAAGTAAATAAAAAAAAACTTGATTGTGTTTTCAACAGTACTGTTGTGCAAAATATTCTGTTTTTGCATTTACATGTTGTTCTGTTACAATAGTGTACATGCAGAATTTTCTGTAGATTTATCCTCTTCATACGAAACTCAAAAATCTAAATGCCTAATTCTCTGCAGAGATCTAAGAAGATCCATTACTGTTTTCTAAAAACATGCATTGGCAGTTATGAAACTAAGAACCTTCTAACAAATTGAGCATTGAGTTTTCAATTGTTTTGCTGTAGTGTGTATTGATGTGTATAGTGTTCACATATTAGAAAACTTTGAGCTGCTGTCTTTTGAAGTGAGAAGGTGTGGTTGTGTTTATATAGCTTAAAAAAAGGGTGTTGTGTTTAGACATTGGGGAACATGGAGGAAATGTTTGTGAAATGTGTTTTAGCATTTGAGAAAAAGTGTAAGAAAATACACAACTGGAAAATGTTTGGCACCGAGAATACATTCATATTATATATACACACACATACAGTATATTTGACAAAAATTGTTATGTGTTTTAAGAACAACAAACTGTTTTTAAATGTAAATAGTGAGAAAGCCTTGTAGATCTACATCCAGGATTACATAAAAGTCTCAAACTCATTTTAGTGACTGACAGTTTATTCTAAAATAGTCCACTGGAAATGTTCTGCCTTCACACTGTGTCCACTAGACACACATGCTCTTTCAACTTAGTAGCGTTCTCAAAAAACACAAAAACATAGATGAGGTCCCAAAACGTAATTTAAAACACCAACCATTCCATGACACCAAAAAAAAAGTATCAGTGCATGTAAAGTGTGGCCTAATTGGGGCGCTGTGGCTCATTTGGCTAAGGCGCAATACCATAAATCTGGGGGACTGGGTTCAAGTACGACCCGAGGTCATTTCCCGATCCTACTCCAACTCTCTCTCCCTCTCATTTCCTGTTATTCTCTCCACTGTTCTATCTGATTAACTGCCTTCCACTGTTTCCAGGTCTGTACCAATCTGGCATCCTTGCATTGACAAGAAATGCACCGATCAGGATTTTGGGGATCGATCACCAAAAGCATCACAATCTGCTATAGCAGGGGTCTTCAACCGGGTCCGCGGAGGTACTGCAGGGGGTCCGCGAAAATATTTCGTCTGAAGCATTTTTTTCTCTTCCAAAAAATAAAATTTGTCATAGTTAGCATAATGTTCAAAAGAAAATTGCTTCATATTCGTTTTTAAATAACACATTGTAGGCCATGAATCATGTGATTTTTTTTATCCCTGCGTAACATTTTGCTAACCTATGCCAAAACACATTAGCATTCATAAATGTACAAATACAGGTCACCACTTCAGCCTGAGCCTGATGTGACATTGCCTCGCAAATTCCATCCATCCTAGAACAGAGAAGCTCTGTTCCACTCACCACGTTCAGTGCTCTCACTAGGACCTGGTAGCTGATCAGTTATCTTTAATTCTTCGTCCCACTATAATAAAAAATGTGACCCTTGTGATCTTTTTTTTTATTAGAGTTGGATCATCGCGATTAAAGAACACTTCCCCCCCGTGCGTTTAAGTTAAATAGCTTCGGATTCAGCAAACTCGTTCTTTTCATTCCGGGAGATAAATTACGTTTGATTCGTCTGTTCAGTGTCGGGACTGATAAACCCTGAACTTTGCGGGGTATTTGTTCTATGTGATGTTTTGCTTTGTTGTTTTTTTATGAGAGTCTGCGGTCTTTGCACTTCAAGGCGTTCTGCGCGAATTCATTCATCCAACGTTCCATCACAATAAAACGATAACGATAATCTCATATTTCCTTCTGAAAGACGAAGTTATATTTACACAAGAGGAAGAGGCTTTCTGTCTGTATCAGTTTGAGCTTATGAAGCTTTGCCTGAATTTAGCTGAATATATCCAGCTAGTTAACCCTTGTGACATTCATTCTGTTATAGGGCGAATTCATGCAACTATGTAAAGAAACGAGGTGTTACCCCCGTTAATAATAATGCCTGTTTAGAATGTGTGCGCGTGCGTGCGTGCATGTAGGCACTCATAACTGACGGTCCAAATGACGGCAGGATTTGAGGTGGGCCAGGTGGGTAAGATAGCTGTCAAAACGTTTCTTTTCTCAACAAGTAATGCCTGTGAATGGGGCGATGACGTATTTTGACATTTGAGTAACGTGTGCGAAGTCGTATCCATAATATTGAGAGGCATATTGAAATTTTGGTTTCGTACTTGTAATTTTTGAATTCGTATTTTTTATGCATGACTGAACTCATTTGAGAACTCACAAATGTTTATTTTACGCACAACTAAATACGCACGTGTATCAAATATATGGACACAAAAATTTTGACAGCAATCTTACTCCATAGGTGTGGGGGTCCGTGCTCAGTCTCTCTCACAGCCAAGGGGTCCTTGAGCTGAAAAAGGTTGAAGACCCCTGTGCTATAGGAATAGGAATTGTTTCGTTCTAGCCCTTTTAAATGAGCCTCACTTTCAGATGCACAAATTTGCATACGCCATTATTGAGCCTCAAAGAACAATTTCTGATGGTCAAAAACATGTTCTATGACTCCTTTAATAAATTGATAACCTTCAATCTTGTTTTGGTGTCATTCGTCTGCCAGCCCCACTTCCTGCAATTTTGATTTTACTAATTTGGTCCAGTAGACCCGTGACCCTGCAGACACTGACAGGTTAAAAAAATGTGTTCCACCCCCCAAAGCAGGCCTGGCCATAGTAGCTTAGGTATGGGCCTTTTGTTAGCTTACCTTTGGTTAGGATGCCTAATGCGTAATGCCCAGCGTTTAAGCTATAAAACACTTCAAATATAAAACTTTGCATTTGCTTATTTTAAAGCAACACTAAAGAGTTTTTAAGACCTTAAAATAATTTTTTCAAAATCGTTTTGGTGGTCCATCAACTCATAACAGTATGAACGTTACCTTCTGCATCTGCTCTGGAGCCCTCTATCGGCTGTAATAGCACTAAACAAGTTCGCCCTGTCGGGTCCAGGTCCTGTAGTCCAAGTAAAAACTACAGTCGATTGGCTTTGCGGCCAGCCATAGGTTGGAGTATATCTAGAGTTGAGCTGCCTCGACAGATATATAACGGGAGAAAACGCGGTTGTGTTTGAATTGCAATCATGCGGCAGAAGGAGAAAAGAAAAGGAGATCTGAAGAAAAAACGGGAACCAAAGTGAATATTGGTTCGGCTTTCATTTGTTGGTGAGAGCTGAAGGAGGCTACACATTGCAAAACGCATGGTGACCTAGCTTTGTTGCTATTAGACTTGTAAGTAATAATGGTATATCCGACAGTATTCATCATTGATGGTTTTATCTATCGATTAGCCTGTAATGGCTACAAACAGTGGATGAGTCTTTGTGTTAGCTAAGGCGCTAACGTGGGTAATGCTAGATACGTTTCCTAGTTGTTTATAGCTTTAGCGCTTTTGAAAGCATGCCATCATCCGCTTCTGGTAGTTTATGAGGTACGGATCCTGGACGGTCCCGGACCGGAACATTTATGAGTCCGGAATGGCTCCGTAGCTGAACCACTATAGTGGATCCGTGGCGGACACAATACGCGGACACGGAATGAGTCCGCATCGGATGTAGCGGGTCCGAACTGGACCCGTTACAGAGGTAAGCAATTTCGTGCGGATCCGTTACGGGTGCGACCCGGGTCTGCTATGGATCCTGAACTGAACTAGTTCATGTAGAACGTGAACTTTCCCAACACTGTTCACAGCAGCCACGTCCTGTGCCAATGTCTTGAAGGTGCTATGAAATACCTGCGTGCATTGTATGCCTTTGCAACATCACACACTGTCTGAATATGCCTCTAAAGACACCGCGTCATGCGGTTGACAGTATCAACACAAACCCATGCAGGGCAATGCCCTGTCCATCCAAAAGAGTTAGCCTCCTAACTTCCAGGCAGGTCACAAGTCCAAAATAGACAATCAGCCTAATTCAGAACGGCAGTTTTTTAGTATTTAATTTTCAGTTAGTAAAAGACAACAAAAACACCTTTGGCTGTTTTTAACAAGTCATAGCAACTGTAAAAATTCATATAAATGTGTTTTTTCATTTTCCATGTGACGTCCAAAATCCAATAATAAATGAACAAAAAAGTGCACGGACCGAACTTATTTTGTAATTTTGATTTGGTTGTTGTTTTTGTTTAAGTTGAAACTTTAAGTTTCATATCTTAATTTTGTATTTTTATTTTATTTACAAGAACTTTAATATATTTTGAATTTGATGTTCCATTGTGACAATAAGTTTCTTTTTAAAATGTATTATTATTTTAGTTAAAAGTCATAAATAACTACAAATAGCTAATGTTATTTATTATTATTTATTTTTTTTAAATATCGGCCGATATATCGGAATATTATTTTAAACCAACAAATATTTGTATCGGTATCGGCCTTCAAAATCCTTTATCGGTCGGGCTCTACTTCAGATCCTTAAATGTCTGTGTTTCATAGCAGATTACAGATAGTGTACATAAAAGATAAAGACTTATTTCATAAATTCATGGCCACCATCGCCACACAAAATGGTCTAACTGCCGTACCACTTAAAAATCTTCCAATGTATATTTTGTTGTGGAAAATTATTTCATTATTATATTACCAATCACCACGTAGACAGAGTTATCAGATGCTGTAGCAATGCGGCCTTTATTGAGCAATGTGTTCGTTGAAGCAGAGCTCCCAACTCATTCAAATGGCATCTCTTATATACCAGCCACCCACATTCCATTCTCTGCCAGTCCACCACATCTGGGTTCTTACTTTCCCAGGTCTCCAAACACACTCCCACTCTAACTGTTCCTTCACTACCCCTCTGTTCCCTATCTCCTCATTTGAGGGCACTCTCCTTCCTGCTATCTGATGCCAGGCCCAATCTGGCTAACCAGTAACTGGCTAAGCCTGTCCACTTGAGTGATCCCCAACTATTTCTGTTATCTTAACACACTCACACACACACAAGTGATCCCCTCTCACACTTGCTTTAATGGCAAAGGCCACTATTGTTCTTCTGTTTATTATTATTCTTCCGACACGATTTTTCTAGTCCTAGGGCTTTTGAGATAGAGACACCGTTCAAAATCTAACATGTCCGGCATGATCTAGATTGGTCTGCTTAGATTCAGATTTTTTATATTTCTTGTCGTTCGTCAGTTATTCACGCTCTTCTTGTTGTTTTTTCCCCATTCAAATGATTGGTAGAAATCTGTGTATGTGTGTGTATGTGTCTGCATATGTCACATAATCATTGTCTGTTGTTACCCTAGCAACTGCTTTAAAATCCATTTAAATGAATCGGAAAAATGAATGGGAAAAATGGGTGAGAGTTTTTTGGAGATTAGAGACAACGTCCCAAATCTAAGACGTCTGGCCTGATCTCGATTGGTGTGCTTACATTTTTCTTATTTATATCTCGTCATTTGTCAGTTTTTTGTGTTTTTGTTGTCATTTTTTCTCTATTCAAATGAATGTGCGGAAACAAATTCATGTGTCTGCATATGTCACGTAACCATTGTCTGTTGTTATCCTAGCAACTGCAAACTGCTAGTTAGCTACTTAGCATTATTAGCATAGCTAGCGTTATTAACATTTGTAGCATATAGCTAATTCACTTCAGCTAAGTCCACTGAGCACCACTGTTAGCATCATTAACATTATTAGCATAGAAGCTAAATAACAGCTGCTAACTTCGAATACATACGCACACAAAAAATTGGAGGTTTCTGCCAATGTAATCTAGTTCATTGTATTCTTGTGTCTGTGGTGAGGGGATATAGCTCAGTGGAAGAGCGTCTGCTTTGCACGTATGAGGCCCTGGGTGCAATCCCCGGCACCTCCATTTGTGGGCAGCCATGGCCCACTGGTTAGCGCTTTGGACTGGTGACTGAAGGGTTGCCGGTTTAAACCCCGACCAGTGGAAAGTGGCTGAAGTGCCCTTGAGCAAGGCACCTAACCCCTCACTGCTACATGTTGTGCAGGCAGCTCACTGCGCCGGGATTACTGTGTGATGAGTGTTTCACTAATGTGTGATTAGTTTCACTAATTCACGGTCTCAAAAAGAGTATAATTCTTCTTCTCTGGTGTCAACGCAGTCAGAGGCATTTTCAAACCCCCGCCAGTGACTTTGCCCAACACTCTCATCATTGTTAGGCTGGATGTGTAATCCCTTCCTGGTCAACTGTGATACTGTGGGTCCAACGGATCCAGCGTTACACCTTGTGATCCTGGTCCTGCCAGGTACAGGGCCACTCGGATCAAGAAGAGCACAATAACTCACATTCTCTGAAATCTGATGGAGACTGTTCTAACTCATCTCCTCTCTGACTTTCCATGCCTTTACCACCCTGCCGTGAGTCATCACTGCCTTCCACTGCCTGCGCCTGCACCTCCTGGGTTCTCCTGGGACCTTCTTCCAACGTGATCTGGCGGCACTCATGAATGGTCCTCAACCCACTCCACTGTCCATGCCACTGCCTCCCTGCTGAGGGTCACCCCTGCCTTCCACTGCCTGATCCTGCATCTCTGGCTTCCTGGGTGGTCTGCCTTCAGCTTCACAGATGACCCTGACATGATTGATACAGCCTCTAGCTGGCCCCTGGCTTGACTGCGCCTAATGACATGGGACTATATCCTGGGATTCTAATGGGACTCCTATATTACTTTACTTTATTTACCAAAATTTTCTTGTAATGAATATCTAATGGAATAATAGTGGACTACTCACCATCTGAGAGACTGAAAACCTGCCCTAGGCAGTTGGGTTAGCCCCTTGAGCCGTCGGAACTGCCCAAGGTTTCTTCCTCTACCATAACAAGTATAAACAAAAAAACGCTGCTAGGGAGTTTTTCCTTGCCCCTGTTGCTCATTGGGCCTCTTGTGTTAAGCGCTTTGTGACATGCCTTTTGTAAAAATGCGCTATATAAATAAAATTGAATTGAATTAAATTCCTAGGATATCAAAATCCACAATGGGAGGAAGAGCATTCTGCCATCGTGCACCTGTCCTGTGGAACAGGCTCCCCTCTAACATTCGCCAAGCGGACACTCTCAACACCTTTAAGTCTAGACTCAAAACTTTTCTATTTACTGACCCCTTAAGTTAGGAATGGTGTATGGTAAGCCACACCTCCTCAAGGTATTACTGGAATGGACTGCCTCTGCTGTAAGCTCCCGTTCAGGGCTTTGTGGCCACTGACCATTCCTTTGGTGGTGTTGGCTTGTTATACATTATTCCTTAGTTATGCTGCTATAGATTAATGCTGCCACAAACCACCCATCTGTTAAGCCGTACAATTTTCACTCTTTCTCCTCCTCTCTCTCTCCTCTCCAGTTCTTTCTCTCTCATCACTTAGCCAACACCTATACATGGTTGCAATATAACTCACATTCTCTGAAATCTGATGGAGACTGTTCTAACTCATCTCCTCTCTGACTCCATTCCATTACCACCCTGCCGTGAGTCATCGCTGCCTTGTACTGCCTGACCCTGCACCTCTTGCCTCCTGGGTACCCAACCAACCCCACTGAACATGCCATCCTGCTGAGGACCTTCTTCCCACGTTTGATCCGGCGGCACTCCTGAATAGTCCTCAACCCACTCCACGGCCCATGCCACTGCCTCCCTACTGAGGGTCACCCCTGCCTTCCGCTGCCTGATCCTGCATCTCTGGCTTCCTGGGCGGGCTGCCTCCAGCTCCACAGACGACCCTTTCTTATAATGTGTACCTAATGGAATAAAAGTGAACTAATCACCATCTGAGAGACTGAAAACCTGCCCTAGGCAGTGGGCTAGCCCCTGAGCCGTCGGAACGGCCCAAGGTTTCTTCCTTTACCATAAGTAAAAACAAAAAACGCTGATAGGGAGTTTTTCCTTGCCCCTGTTGCTCATTGGGCCTCTTTGTGTTAAGCGCCTTGAGACATAAAATTGAATTGAAAATTGAATTAAACATTTTTAAATGGAATGAAAAAAAAAAAACATTTTCTCATTGAAAATGGGTTGCTGCCCATGCATCTACGTTAAGAATGTTCACAGCCTATTTCAGGTGTTCTGTTTAAAGAGGCTCTCAGTAAGTTTACGTGACCATTTTCGTGGTCATAACATCGCTTAGATATCGTTTTTTCCTGTTAGACTGGCCTGTTGTGTTGCAAACGGCGATTGAGCACACCGCTGTACAGCCCTGTATAGTGAACACGGAACTTGCAACGTGTGAGAGAGCACACACTAGCAATACAGCTAACTGTACAGAGCTCCCCCCACAGGTTTGTGGCTTTTAATGCAGGGTTAAAAAAAACCATATTTAGAGCAAAAACAAATGTTCAGGTAAGGTTGTTTTCTCATATTGCTTTGGTAGTTGATAGGGCTTTTTATTTGTCTTCCTTATATTTACCAGTCCTAGATTTGGTGTATGTTACCACAATAACTGTATGCACTGAATGCATTTTTTTGCACATAGAAACGTAGACTCATTTCAGTTAAGATAGCGTGACATGCAAATTTTAGTAATCTTCCAAAACACCATCATGTTCCTTACCTAGAGAATGCTACCTCTGTCATATGACTATAAATTTCTGACCAAATGGAAATAGGAAATTTCTTTCCATTTGAATAATACATAATGTATATAGTACAATACATATATAATGTATATAGTACAGAATTATAGTATGTATATAATATTTGAAACATGAATGCTGCCTGTATTGCATCTAGTTTCTTGTTGTGGGCATATAGTTATGCAGTTTCTTTTTGATAGGCTTAATATTAAGAGTTTTTAGGCTTAATATTAAGATTTTTTGCAATGCTTATGTTTAACATCATTTGTTTATAATGACTTGTTAGTTACCAAAAGATACCTGCTTACCACATTCATTCATGCTGTAGGTGGGGGCAAAGGAAGAACAATCATGTGATCATAACCTCGCTGTAACTAGACAACAGTTGTCTCAGTTTAACTCTGTCTCTCTCAGTGGAAATGCACTCACACTGTGAATTTCAGACACCTCCATGATTTATTAATGGGAGAACTTGCAAAATCACAGGGTGTTCAAATTTTATGTTCCTCATGCCTGTGCTGTAAATCACCTGTGCTCTGCTTACTTGATTAGGCGTGGTGATGTCCCTGGGTCCCACTGTGGGGTAGTCAGGCTGCAGTTAAAAAATGCTGGATTACAAGTTTACTTCTAAGCCTTTAGCCTCCAGAGACAACTGCCAAAAAACAATCTTGAACCCATGTCAGGCTAGTTGAGAATCTGGTCACATCCTTTAATGAAAAACGTTTGGTGTAGACCTACCCAATGAGTGCAATGTAATGGAAAGAAAGGTCAGGCTCAGATCAGAATGTGCCCCTTAGGGAGGAATTTGCAGGGTGACTTTAAGGCAAAATAAGCAACTGCATGGTGAAATATATTGCATTTGATGTTGATGACAGGCCGAATTTGATCATTGATTCTCTCCATGATATGGGACGATATCCTGAGATTATAATGGGACTATTATTATTAGGTAGCTGGGTTAGCCCATTGAGCCGTCGGAACTGCTCAAGGTAACTTCCTTTACCATAACAAGAAAAACAAAACAAAAATAAAAACAATAATTGTTTAATAGTCAATTGAATTTTCTTAAACACACCAGAGTAAAGTTTGAGACAATCCATATTACGTTGTTTATCCTTATTTCTGAGGTACATATCACAACCACTTAGGCCTATCACAAAATTTCAGTTTAGTATGTAAATATTCTTTCCGTAATCTACAGATAATTATTCCAAACTACAGATAAGCGGAGATAACGTCACACTTTAAATCAAAAACATACTACACGGGTAGATTGAACATTGGGTTATTTTTATTTTATGTTATTTTTCTTACACAGAGCTCTTTCATTTGACTTTGAAATAAAAAAGTTTGCATTGTATTTAATGAGGTGTTCAATAAATGCCAGCAGTTCTTCTGAGTAAAACATAGAGGATTCTGTTTATCTTCTCCTCCTGAGTTCCTTAAGGAAAGGGGAATTCTACCTTACAAGCATAAAACAACCATATTTCTACTATGGTCTCAAAACATGAAACCAAAATGCAGTACTGCACTTGCTTGCACTATTCCGTGAGTAGGAAAGAGCTAGAGGAGCGCGCCAGGCTTGCATTTATTGCCATTGTCTGAACATCCTGGGACTCACAGACACCCCATGCATCCAACGCTTTTGTCTGGACCATGAGCCATTGTCTCCCTTTTCTGGCGTTCTGACAGATTGGCATACTTTGCCAGAATAGCATACCAGTAGTAGCTATATCCATGTAGTGATCCATGTAATAATTATGAGGCATATGGGTCAGTTGGTTAAGATGCCATACTATAAATAGAAGCAGAAGTCAAGTCTGGTCAGGTTAAATGTACAGATTTTTGTGGCATAGATCCACAGTAGAGGTTGTAGGCGGAGCTAGGAGTTGTAGGCGGACTGCACTTTCCCCATGTTAAGTCTACAGAGAAATCTGCAATAGTTTTTAAGCCGTTGTTTGAAAGTTGAAAAATACATTGCACACACCACACAAGTTGTAGCAATGCAATGCTGTTTAAATGAAGGCCCAACCCCATTTCTCCACACTTAACACTAGCACTTGGTTTCGAGTGCCCTCTAAAGTGAAGCACCCTTCGATGATGAAGTGAGAAGTGTTTGAGGTCCCTACATATCAGGACAACACTTGAATCAGGGCTTTGGTCTGCTCCACAGTCCCTGAAACATATATAAGCTCACAAGTTGCTTGCATGAACTACAGGACAAACGACTACAGTAAACAGGCGCAAAATGCATAACATTATCAATCTCGCCTGTGCTGCTTACTTATTGCAGTTAGTTATTATCCACATGGATGTAAATGCAGGACTCGATGAACCACAATCTTTTTTACAAGCCATCATGCATATTCATCCTGCTTTACGTTCACGTTAATGAATTAACTAGATCCCGCAGCTCTCTCTCGGTAGAATTGTGCATCGTGGAAAAATAGCGTTTTTCCAATATTTATATTTTAACAAAACTGTACGGAATTCAATTGTATTTACGTCTAACTAAGACATCCCAGCATACATTTTTGAGAACGAGTGCCTAGTTGAAAAAACCACGCCAACAACTCCCACGCCACTGACAAAAAAAAACTTTGCAGCTTCTGGAGATTAAGCAGCGGAACGGTATTTAAACGTATTTCAAAATGTCGAAAAGACAGTTGAATTTACTGTCCTTTTTCAAGAAGAAGGAAGAGTTGCATAATGCAAAACGAAGGAAGGAAAATGAGGACAGCTGCAGGGGGCTAGCTTACAATGTGCTTAAAGCAACACGCCACCGTATTTCAATATTAAAATATGTGCTTCCCGTAATTTAGACGAGTTGATACCTACCTGTTTTATCTCTGTGCGTGCACGCAATCGCTCTGGCCCGCGATGCTACTTTTAGCATTTAGCTTAACCCAGTTCTTTCAGTTCATCCAAACAGCCTTGGAGTTAGAAACAACGAAACGCATCCAATTCTCTCCTATTTACACGCGGGTACTCAAATAGTTACCTATAATGGTTGTTGTGACACAAAATGAAACGGAGCGATTTTCTAAGCCGTCAGCGCAGTAACATCCCTGGGGGGAGAAGAGTTTTCAGGAGTGAAGATGTTACTGCGCCGACGACGAAGGGCTCCCAAGTGCTCTTCCGCCATACATAGTTCTCTTTGTTATCTGCTCAGAAAATCGCTATGTTTTATTTTGTGTCACTTCAACCATCATAGATAACTATTTGAGTACCTGCATGTAAATAGGAAAAATGTGGATGCGTTTGGACATTTCTAACTCCAAGGCTGTTTGGATGAACTGAAAGAACTGGGTTAAGCTAAATGCCAACAAAGTAGCATCGTGCGCCAGAGTGATTGCGTGCACGCACAGAGACGAAACAGGTATGTATCCACTCGTCTAAATTAGTGGATTAGTGGATTGAAATACGGTGGCGTGTTGCTTTAACTAAATGGTAAGCATATTGTCTATTAACAGGCCGTCGTGCCAATCTTTAAAGCTCGCCTTCCATTGGCATTTCATTGTTTTTGCAGTGTTTTTGCTGGTGCTCCTGTGATCTTTTCCCAGTGCGCAGAAAAAAGTGGGTGGTGGCCCAAGGTTTTTTGGTCTTCCTCCGTGGCGTGATAATAAGTCGTCTCTGATTTGTTGAGAAATTAATTGCTGACTGTAAAGGCCTAGGCTACTGTAACTTCCACCTGTGGTGATGTGGGCAATTGCCTGTGCCGTGCAGAGTATAGGCTAAATATTTGTAAATTATTGTCATAATATTTACCATTGATATTATCTGAACTTGAGGTCTGTACATCCCACAGCATAGAGAATGGGCATTTGTATGTGTTTTCTGTATACGTTCCGGGACCTGTGTCCGTCACGTCAGCCATGCGCTGTCATACAGTATGTACTTTGCGTTCCGGCACCTTATGATTTACAAATTAAGCACTGGAAACATGGTACACAGTATGAACATCCAGAGGGGACAAAACACAGCCAGTGGAGGAACAGATCTAGTCAGACGATTTGTTTTGCGGACGAAAATGAATCGAAAACTAAAATAGAAGCCATTAGTTGAGATGAAAAAGAAGACTAGGGTTAGGGATTTGGTCGCAGCGTTACCCGCGCGTCATCTTGCGTGAACTCAAGACAATCGGGACTGACTGATAGAGCCGACAGGTCGCTAATGCGCTTCAATGAGACCAGGGCGAGCAGAAGCGCAGTCTTAAGGGAAAGCATCTTTAGACTGCCACTCGACAGAGGGCCAAAGGGCGTAAGTGCCAGTCCGCGTAGGACAGTGGTCAGGTCCCAAGTAGGGACCGAACGCGTGGAAGAGGGGCGAAGCCGCCTGACGCCCTTCATGAAGAGCGACGCAAGGGGGTGTGCGCCTGGGGAAACGCCAGCATAGCCAACATGGCATGCTGAAATAGCTGCGAGGTACACCTTCAGAGTAGAGGGTGTACGACCCTGATCAAACAGGTGTTGCAGAAACACAAGCACCTCGCCAATAGGGCAGACTAGAGGATCACAGCCTCTTTCTCTGCACCATGTGCTGAACACGCGCCACTTTAGCGTATACAACGACCTAGTGCAGTGGTTCCCAACCTATGGGTCGCGACCCAACCTATGGGTCGCCAAAGCTCCACGGAGGGTCGCGAAGCCCTCTTGATTTTAAGGGGTTTAATTTTAATACCATATATAGCCCATGTTGAATAAATGACAAAGCATTTAATTAATATATGCATAGAAGCAACAAAATTTAAGTGCTACATTAAACATTTATTCTGTTTTTGAACAAAGACAAATTGAGGAATAAAATGAAATGAGTTTTCGCAGGAAGCGTATCACGAGACTCCTTCTCGTGCGGGCGCTGTTGCCTAGCGAGGGGGGGGGGTCACCAAAGCTTACAATGGTAAAAATATGGGTCCCTGAAGAAAAAGGTTGGGAACCACTGACCTAGTGGACGTAGCTCTAGCAGTTTGAACAGTCTCTACAACTGCGGCTGACAGGCCGCGCTCTAGGAGACGCGCCCATTCAGGGGCCAAGCCGTCAGTCTCCACGCTTCCGGCCTGGGGTGCCACAGCGACCCGCAGGCCTGAGATAGGAGATCCTTCCTCGCTGGGAGGGTCCATGGCTGGCCGTCCAGCATCGAGACCAGATCTGAGAACCAGCTCTGAGATGGCCAATGGGGGGCGATCAGGATCACCCTGTGCGCCCCTGCTCTGATCCTGGCCAATACCTGACACATCAGAGGAAGTGGGGGAAAAGCATAGAGCAGACGTCGCGGCCACGGATGTGCCAGCGCGTCTGACCCTAGCGGCGCATCTCGTTCCACTGAAAACCACGCTGGACAGTGAGCGTTCTCGCTCGAGGCGAAAAGATCGACTCGTGCCCGCCCGAAGCGGGACCAGAGGCTGTGCACCACGGCTGGGCAGAGGCGCCAGTCGGTTGCACGCGGAACACCCCTGGAGAGGAGGTCCGCGCCTGTGTTGCGCACACCGGGCAAGTGCGACGCCCTGATCGACAGGAAGTGGCGGGAGGCCCAGGTGAGCAGCTTGCACGCCAGGCGAAACAGGTCGGGAGAGCGCGTGCCGCCCTGGCGATTGAGGTAAGCCACTACTGTGGTGTTTTCCGTATGCACTAGAATGTGTTCCCCTCTGAGAAGAGGGAGAAACTCTTTCAGAGCGTAAAAGACAGCTAGGAGCTCGAACACATTGATTTGTAGCCTCCTGGAGGCTGTGCCCCACGTCCCTCTGGCGGGGCGACCGCTGCAGACGGCGCCCCAGCCGCTCTTGGACGCGTCGGTGGTCACCGCCATGCGTCTGGTTACAGCGCCAAACGCGCCGCCTCTGGTGAAGGACGACGGCCTGCGCCAATGCGCGAGGGCTAGCCACATGCGTCTGGATACAAACATCCGACGAGCGGGGTTCGACCTGGAGGACACACCCAGTTCCGCTAAGGCGAGCTGCAGCAGGCGTAAGTGTAGAAGGCCGAGTGGGACAGCGCCACCCGCGGCGCACAGGAGGCCCGTCAGTCTGAGTCACAGCCTGGTCGAAACGCAGGCACCTAGTCTGAAGTGGCATAGACACGCCCTGACGTCCTGTAGTGTCTTCGGAGTGAGCTTCGCTGTCATTGAGCGTGAGTTCAGCCTCACGGCCAACAACTCGACCTCCTGAGAGGGAGAGCATACACCCGCCAGCAGCATCCAGTCGTCCAAGTAATTGAGGGGTCTGATACCCTGTGCGCGTAGAGGAGTGATCGCCGGGCACAAGGAAGTACGTGCTGCAACAACCTGCACGCACGAGCGTCGGTTCTATGCGCTGAATAGCACCCTTTCTCAAAAGATCGCGAAGCTCCTGTCTGAGAGCAGGGGCCCTGGAGGGGGGCACCACTGACTCCATGACACCTCTTGAAGAGGGGGGAGAAGTTTCCTGTTCGCACGATGGCAGATGTGTCTGACTGAGCAGACAGCTCCACCCGTACCTGGGCGATAAATTGGCCGAGAGAGGTTGGGGAGTGCTTCTCGACCGTAAGCGACTCTGACGCGTTGCACGGCCACTGCTCGGAGTCGAGTGAGACAGAGGACGCGGAGGTCGCGGCGTTAGTAAAGGCCTCGGCACTACCTGGGCGCCGTCGGAGCGTAACATCGATGGCGCCCGCTCCGTCCATCGCATAGAATGCCGCGTGTCCTTGAATAGGGGCAATGGCGGCGAAGGGAGCCTCCCCGGAGGCCTGCGCATCCGCCACGACCGTGGGGTGAGCAGGGAGGGGAAGGGTATCAGGTGAGGGCAACGCGCTGAAGAAGGGGTCGAAACGCCCCCCCGAACAGCTGCCAAGCCTGCTAGCCGCCTGCGTAGCCAAAGAAGCTAGCTCAGAAGCTAACTGGGCGGCGTGGGTCTTCTGAATAGGTGGCAGATCTTCCACAGTGGCGCATCCTTTCGCGGAGAGGAAGGAAGCGAGCTCCTCCTCATCCACAGCCTCGATGACCGGGTCGTCTGAATCGTTGACGTGAGGCGGCGAAGTAACCGCGCGGTCAAAGGCAGCGCCGATGGAGCTAGCAGGGCTAGCCAGATGGGCCGTGGTTAGCTGACTAGCTGGTAGCTGTCTAGCCGCTGAGAAGCTAACTGACGGCCGAGTAGCCACTGAAGACCGGCCGAGTAGCCCCTCCGGGTGCGAGGACGCCGGGGGAAGCTCGGCGAGCGCCATGGGGCGATTACAGTCGGTACAACGACGAGTTGCCATCTTGCTTCTCGAGGTACCAGAAGTCAGGGACCGGCGTGAGCACTTGGAGCAAGACGGAAATCCCTCGGAGAGCTTTTAAAAAGCTTTTGTGTTGGGCTTTCAAAAAAGCCGTTGGTTTTAGGAATATTTGCGAAAGCAAACAAGAAGCGACTCAGAAACACACGCAGTAGGCGAGGTGAAAGAGGCAAAGTGAACCTGAAGCGTAAGCGCAGTCAATATCTAGACTTTCTGACGTCACGCAGGGCTGTCTAAGTAGTTGCCTGCGCGCGTCAGAGCGCTTACTGCCCTTTTTTCAAAGGGTTGGTTAAAGTTGACTTCAGAAAAAGTAGGAGATGATAGGCATTATCCATTCGTACGTTTCGGCTTCGAAACGAAAGAACACACCCCGAAATTCCGAACAAAACTGAAGTTTCCAGTGGGACACTTAAAAGTGATGAACACCTCTGAACAGATGGTGAAAAGGAACAGGGATGTACGTGTGACAGAGATAGCTAGTGGTAGTGATCTGAAATGTAAGTGTAGTCCGGTGAGCTGCTGTAGCTCTACGTTCATGTCCTGCACCTGGGTTGATGAGACGTAATTGGCACGCAACTCCCTTCCTTATTAAGTACCCCTTGATTGTTTGGTAGCCTACTCATGCGGTCGTCGCTGGAAATCTGTGTTCGGTAGCCGTGTCGTTTGTGGAACCTTGGGTTATTGTTCCTGCAGTAAGCGTTTTAAGGGGCGCAGTTTTATCCTCTTCTCCCCGGGTTCCTCTCCAGTGACTACTTACAAGACGTAATGGTCGTTTGACACTACACGTGGGCTTGATCACTGTTTTCCCCTGTCCAATTGTTTTGTTATTTGTTTTCTTTTTGTGTTATTGCCAGCCTTGTTTGATGTGTGTCTTGTTGTGTATTTTGTGTAGCCTTGACTGTATATGCGGCATTCCTGAAGTCACGGCGGTTGGTATAGTCCAGATAGCTTATCAGCAAAGCAGACTAATAATATTGCGTGAGTTGCGTGAGCTGCCAAGGGTTAGCGTCCCTGTTTTGATTTTCCCCGTGCCTTCCCATTTGTTCTTCCCTTCCTGGCCCAAGTTTGGTGCTTTATCGGCTGCTCGCTTTTATGCGGCTGCCGCGAGAATTGTATCCCCTCCTTAGTTGTACATCCCTTGCTACGTTTGGTCCTAATCCTATCCCCATTCGTTGTGGGCCTAACGTTAGTTGGCCCACGGTTTCTTGGCAGCCGAAGCTGCATGCACTTTGATGGTTTATATTTGTGTTCTTTTTTGTTGTTTTGTCATAATTGCGTGTCTTTGGTGATTGCCTTTGCTCTGCTCTCCCTGTACAGCCTGTGGCCTGAACCATAAGTTAACTGCCAGCCACAATAGCAGTGTGGTGTTTATGCATTTTAGTGGCAAAGTGTGGTGTGCATATTCTTGAGTGCTTGTTTGTGCAGTGTATTTCACTAATTTATGATGTGTGACATCTCCTAATATTTTTCTGGTGTGAAACCTTGTCCATCACCATTGGTTTGAGAATTTTCTAGGTTATGGTAGACTGTGACTTAGTGGGGCGGGTCATTCAGGGAGCAAGCTCTGTTGGCAACTGTATGTGTCTGGTTTTGTGGGTTTGTTAGTTTTATTTTGATGTGCGTATGTATGTTGCTGTGTTTTCTTTTTTTGTTTGTGTTTCTTTTGTTTGTCTTAAAAGAAGTTTTAAACGAACGCTGTAACAATAAACTATTGGTCATTGTGACTGTAACAGCCTCTCCTCCCCATTTATTTGGGATAGCCTGCGGGTCACCTCACCACTTCGTGGGTCTTGGCTAATTTAGAGAGTAAGAGTATTGATGCGGGGGGTTGTACGCCCTGTTACATAAGTATTTGGGTTTATTTCAACATTTTAATGGCATTTTAGTTGTGATCACACCTCAGATCACCCTTTAGGGTGACGAGAGGTCCTCTTTTTCACACGCCACAGCGGCTGCTCTTACTAACTTTACTCTCTCTTTCTCTGTCTATCTCAATTTTATTGAATGTGAAGATATTTAGAGCAGAAATTTAACTTCTAAACAAATAAATTTTCTTTTAAATTGTACAATTCCGGTTCAGTTTTGCAAAGCAATGCAATTAGTCAAGTTAGTTTTTCAAATTCAGATATTAACTCAATACATATTCAATTTCGATGGCACAGATTTCAGCCCATACTAAACTGTGTGCTTCACCTACACTATCTTTTTTTTTGTGTGCGTGCTATTTACAAATTGTTCTTTGTGACCCAATAGACAACCCAGATACTAAGGTATGTAAATGATGATGAATGTAAAAACCTGTAAAAAGCCCATGGCTCTGAAGCATCAGAAATGTCTATGTCCTCCAGCCTTGGGCACACCCAATGAGTAGGCTACAATAGGACAATGACAGTAAGTATTTGACTGACCTGAATGTAAGTCTCTGATCAGATCTGTGTGCATTGTGAACCGGTAAAAGGTTCATAGGTCATAGATGAATTACAATATCACTGCCAAAATTACCAAAACAAATTCATCATTTGTAACAAATGAGAAAATTTATGTTGCATGCACAGCACCAGCTAGCTTATCTCACAAGCACAATTTGAAGTTGATCACTTAGACCAAGACTGAAATGTCGTTGGTCTCACTGTTTCCTAAAATTTTTAATGTTTAAACATCTTAATGCACAAAAAAAAGTTGCTTTAAAAGCACTGACTAAACTGACTGACTAAACTCAAACCCTATTTAGTCTGTGGCCCATGGTAACCTGTTGCAGAGTATTTTAAATTATCTTAAAAATTACATTCGTTAAAAATTACATGGTGTGTGGTGCATCTTGACAGGAGCCAAAGGTAACCAATAGACACAGCAAACTTTACTTTACTTACATAGATACAGTGGAATAACCCTATTAAATAAATTACCATGCAGATATGTACATAAATTCATATGACTTATTTATTTGTCTTGGAACTTGTGCCTGTGCCTTTTATGGTGACGAGAGGTCCTCTTTTTCAGACCTAAAAATATGCCCAGGCTTTTTTTTTTCAAAATCATCCATTGTTCTACTGCCATACAATGCCAACTCCCAGCAATGCATTGCTAACAGTTACTTACCAGTTGTTATCCTTTAATAATATTTACCGTTGACATGAAGCATGTAAGTGTTAACAAGCAGCTTGTAGGTCACTTACAGTTACAACTGTCAACATGCTTGGTCCTGGGTGGTCCACAGTTATTGGGAAAGATAAACTTTCATTTTCAACAGCATACAACCATCAATTAAAAGTATGCCTCTGCTGCAGCAGCTGAGACCCTGTTATGGAAACCTGTCAAAATGGTGAGAACGCTGACACAACAGTAGAATAATAGGTTTATTTTAAAGTATAAAACTATAAAACTAATGAATATGGGGTTCAAAGTCCTTTTTTATGAAAAACGGGAGAATATGGCATCCTGGGAAGGATGATCACAAAATGTGCACTTTTGGCAAATAAGAAACATTTGGAAAGGGATCCTAATAGCAAACATTATATTAATTAACTTTATACAGTGTTAAAGGGATATTCCACCCAAATTTGAAATTGGGTCAATCCCCGTTGTTCCCCAAGTTCGATAAGTCTGAAAAAGCATTTTTTTGCAGGCTCAGCCATTTCCCTGATCTGGTGCGCCTCCGTTAGCTTTAGCTTAGCATAGTCGCCGTAACCTTACGTCCTCCAGCTAGCACGTCGTTGTAAAAGGAACTCAGATGATGCAAGATTTTTGCTAATTATTTTTCGTGCACTGTACATCCATATCAAGTAGAAATAAAAATGCAAATTAACACGCAGGGATTTATGAGTCAGATTTTTATTTGGGACTATATTCTGACTAAGCACCGGCAAAGCACCGCTGCCAGGCGCAAAGACACTGCGCAGCTGAAAACCCCCAACTTCCGTCAACACACCAGTGTGAGTACTGATACAGCTTATGACTAAGTGTTGTAATGGCAATGCATATAGAAGATTACTTCACAAACGAATATGATGACTGACTACAGAGATTTTTTATTTTCGAACCTGAGTTTACAGAAGAGGAACTGCAAGCTTTGGATCTGGAGAGAGATTATGTTGCGACCACTCAAGGCGATTCAGCTGAGAGAACGAGGGCTAATACCAACTGGTGGTGTGCCTGTGGAGTGTGCCAACCGATGCCGAATGAAATTGAGTGTTGGTGCTGTGCAGTGTGACAAAATACTGCCGTCGATGGTTATCAATGACCGCACTTGTGTCACTGCCTAGGAGGATTTCTCTGCATTGGTCTATCCTGCAGTCTGCGATTTTTTTCCCCCGGCGCGATACAAGTGAACTGGAAGAGAAATAACACACTGAGTGGACTCAACGGTCAGCTGTCCACGAGTAAGTATCAAAATGCATGATTATGTTACGGTGAAGTTCGATTCATATGCATTGGACCGGTAGCCTACTTATAGTCGTGTTTTTTCAGGCAATACAGGTTGGTGTCGTATCGTGTTGTGCTGGGGAGAGACGCTTGTCAAAGGGATTCGTTCGCCATTGCCATCATGCAATCCGACAGAAATTTCCATTGGACTCTGGTATTTACGTAGGGTTTCAAGAGGTACAGGAGGCAATAAATATAATGTAATTGTTTCATATTATATATAGCTTTGTAAAATTGTGAGGTTATCTGTGAAAACATTTCTACAACCTGGAATATTTAGTGTTGAATTATTCCCATATACGCCTAAATATGTTTGCCTTTCTTGGAGACAAGATCTACAACCTTTGAGGTGTGAACTCTGTGTGTGTCCTGGTGAGGTATTCACTTCATTTACATTAGATTGGGCTCTGACCCATTTGGTTAGATATTTGATTGTCGTGACCTGTGCTTAGACCCCCAGACACAGACAGAGAAACCCACACCCACCTTGTTGACTGTTGTTCTTTGAAGTTCAAACCTCTTTGAAGATTCTTGTATATAAACCGGAGTTCTGATTCTCCATCAGTTGCTGTGTTGGTCTAAAATCTAGCATACATTTTGCTATCAGTGTTTTGTAAGCAAGGTAGGCCTTATTTGTAAGTAGATAAAACTGCTTTTACTGCAAAACTATACCTGGGTCTACACATACTTATTGAACCTAGCATTTGAGAACAGAAAGAAATTATATTTGTTTTCCTACACCCATGTAAAAAAGAGCATATACAAAATATGCCTTTATTTACAGTTTTTGTGAATGTGTGTCTTTCCTGGATACATCCTCTTTTGGAATATGTACAGAAAGGTTACTTTTGGTGTAATACAATATTGCCCCTGCAACATGATAAACCTGCTTTTACTGAGAAATTGATAGACCAATGTCAACACTCGTTTATCAACAGAAAATAAATGTAACATGTTAACAAGTTTCACATTTAGAAAAAGAAAATGCGTTGAAGGTTATGATGACACTTGACGTGTACGACGTCCTCCTTGCTGGGTTTCGTCAGACCGATGTTTGCTGCCAGTTGAGGGACTTGAATATGTGATGATGGGTCTTTGTATTTTATGGAGGGGTCCAGCCTTCTTCGGATGACTCCTTCCACAAGTTCATCTCTGAACTTTTGGGTGGTGTGCGTGTAAACAGGTCTGGCAATCCACTGTTTTGATTGTTTTTGATAAGCAAGGTTGTGTCTCTTCAGGCCTGTAAATAAAGTATTAGTGAATTATTTATAATTTAGTTTATAATTTATAATTTATAATATAGTTATAATTTCATCAGGTGGATAGCCATTATTATCCCAACCCTTAGCCATTATTATTATTGGCCTTTTTTTTTATAACAACCAGCTCTTCCTTTGTAAGGTGAAACAAATTCAGACTGAAACAATTACTTGTGCATAAGTACTGTTATTGTTATGGCTACATCGTATTCAATGCCTTCAGAAGGTCAGTCTAATTTTACCAGTTGCTGTTGTTATGTCATTGTGGTCCATGACAGCCAACATTGTCCGTGCCTGCATGGACGGATATTCAAAATGAAGACGCTTCGGGCAGTACTTCAGTAGGGGGCTGTGGAACACCTCTAGTTGGCCTAGTAAAACACAAATCAAAGTTGACACAAATTACAAAGAACTGTCAAATACATGCATAACTGATGTGTGTATTACCGGTTCGAGACTGACATAATATCATTGTTGAGAATCACTCCCAATATGTGTTTCGTACCTGTGTGCTTGAAGAGTGTCATTTGATTGGATTTGTCAGTAGACGTGTGTCCATAACAATTTCATATAGGGCTTTATAGGCAGGTGAATCATGTGGCAACCACTTTTTCATCCGTTGTTTGTCTGCTGAGAGGTCATCATGGTAACATCTGTGTTCAGTTCCATCATCCTCCCATCGATGGACACCACGGATATGATGGAGGATGGACGTCCATCGTCTCTGCAACTCCTGAATAGAAAGTAGAAAACATTTTGTCATTTGCACACTATCCGAAAAAAAACTCCTGCGTGCCATAAATTTATTGATGTCAGCAGACTGTGGTGATTGTTGGCCAGCAGTTTCACTGTGAATTGTATGTGTTCAGAAATAATGTCAGAAATACTTGCACAGTGCATGACTTGCTAAAGTCACTAGTTGTCTGGAGACTGATAATTAATTACAATTAATCTGACTCCATAAAATTAATAGCTTATGACCATGTACAGAAAGCTTGAATTGTCATAAAATTATTATCATTTTTTTGTTCACATTACAAAGATTATTTAGAGACTAAACATGATAACAGTCTAGTAACGCATTATCCAAAAACAACTCTTCTGGTCAAATCTGCCATAGGCCTACAGTAACATCTACTGTCTTATCAAACTGTTAGGCTATACAACGTGAGTAAACTGAACAATTGTATGCCAGGTACATAGAAGTATCTTTGCTATAAGTGTATCCAAGCCCCGCAATTATTTCATGCCACAGGTCACGTTGCCGTTTTAACGATAGCAAAGTAGGCATATGGCATAGCAATAACGTTAGCAAAGTAAGGTTTAGGCTACAGTAGCTTTACTCCGTTGTGTTAGGCTATACAACGTGAGTAAACTGAACAATTGTATGCCAAG
>JAGFZM010001465.1:482202-527348 GCA_017657215.1 Limnothrissa miodon
TGTGTTAGGCTATACAACGTGAGTAAACTGAACAATTGTATGCCAAGTACAGAGACGTATCTTTGCTATAAGTGTATCCAAGCACCGCAATTATTTCATGCCACAGGTCACGTTGCCGTTTTAACAATAGCAAAGTAGGCATATAGCAAAGCAATAACGTTAGCAAAGTAAGTTAGGCTACTGGCATAGATGATGTAGCGTTACTCCGTTGTGTTAGGCTATACAACGTGAGTAAACTGAACAATTGTATGAGTGTATCCAAGCCCCGCAATTATTTCATGCCACAGGTCACGTTGCAGTTTTAACGATAGCAAAGTAGGCCTATAGCAAAGCCATAACGTTAGCAAAGTAAGGGGTTTAGGCTACTTACAGGTAGATAATGTAGCGTTACTCAGTTCTGCCTCTGTAGTGAGAATTGATGAGACAGCCGTATTTTTCAGACTCAACACCGTCTTTCTGATAGCATATTACATTTTTTCTTCGTAGTCCTGTGGTCTGAAATGCTCCTCGCTCCTCCTCACGGTATTTGTTGATTTCTCCTCCGATGTTGTTGAAGGAATACCGAGGGCAGCAAGCCAAAGATTTCTTCGTTCCACTGACTTTGAAATTCTGTGAAACATTGTGCTGGTGTATCTCCTCTGCTTGTTTTCCCAACCCTTTGCTACACAGTAATTAACCATTTTTTAACTGCTAAGATAACAACTGGTAATCACTCAATACAAGTCACGGTGTGTTCTGACTGCTTCTTCCGTGGTCACACTGGTGTCTTGACGGAAGCTGGGGGTTTTCAGCTGCACAGTGTCTTTGCGCCTGGCAGCGGTGATTTGTCGGTGCTCAGTCAGAATATAGTCCCAAATAAAAATCTGACTCATAAATCCCTGCGTGTTAATTTGCATTTTTATTTCTACTTGATATGAATGTACAGTTCACGAAAAATAATTAGCAAAAATCTTGCATCATCTGAGTTCCTTTTACAACGACGTGCTAGCTGGAGGACGTAAGGTTACGGCGACTATGCTAAGCTAACGCTAACGGAGGCGCACCAGATCAGGGAAATGGCTGAGCCTGCAAAAAAAATGCTTTTTCAGACTTATCGAACTCGGGGAACAACGGGGATTGACCCAATTTCAAATTTGGGTGGAATATCCCTTTAACATACAGATGCGGGAGCCTCTACAGTACACAAAAAAACAATACACTAATGCAGGACTTACACTTTATTTTAATGGGTTTATTCCATTGTTCCATTCCGATGTACCAACAGCTTGTGTATTGTGTTGTGTAACTGCCCACAAGTCACCAAAAAACATACGGTCCGTGTACTTTTTCGTTCATTCATTATTGGATTTTGGATGTTCCATGGAAAATTAAAAAAGGCTTGTACATGAATTTGTATAGGTAGTCTATTACACAGAAGCTAAAGCAATGGTTGCATGTCTTTTAGGGATTGAAAATTAAATACAAAAAAAAAAAAACTCTTGTGAGCCATAATGTTGCGAAGGCATGGTTTGATAGTCACCTGCCAGTCAGGTCACAAGTCCAAAATAGACAATCAGCCTAATTAAGAACGGCAGTTTTTTTTTAATTTAATTTTCAGTTAGTAAAAGACAAAAACACGCCTTTGGCTTTATTTAACAAGTCATAGCAACTGTAAAAATTCATATAGCCTACACGTCTTTTTTCATTTTCTATGTGACATGCAAAATCCAATAATGGATGAACAAAAAAGCACACGGACCACATACACACCTAGTTTCTGTCCAGTGTCCATAATTGAGATGACTCAAATTATTCCATGACATTTTCAAATAGCAACTTAGAGTAATGTTCTGGAATTAAAAGGTTGAATGGCCTGGGGAAAACATAGTGATACAAAGTGCAGGGGATGGTTGTATAAGTGGGCAAAAAATGAACAGGTTCAGCCAGTAAAAATGAACAGGATCAGTATATAAGCACGGGAGGCTGGTACTACGGTCAGATGTCCTGCATGACTGCATGAACCTCCCATAGTGAACTCCACAGCTGTCAACAAGTGAGTCCTTCTTTCTTTCTTTGGATGTTGTTGGTCTTGTATGACAGCGTCCACAAAAGGAATAATAAAACTGTGGAGTCTATCTCTTACCTTGCGACCTTTGAGATTTCCCCTCTTTTTTGAATACAACTGTCTCACTACAGGCACGCCATATGTCTCGTATGTAACCTTCAAATACTGGAGCTTTCACATACTGGAGTCCCTTCTGTCTACTTTTTCCCCACTTTTCCAAAAAATACAAATATTTAGTTTTATGTTCATGTATTAATTTGTCCTCATATGTTCCAACTTCTAGTGGGTTCTGCTGCCAATTTTCCAGGTAAGAGATCATGTTGCCCTATTGTCTATTACCATCATGTATTGCACTGTATGTCAACACCTACATATGCCTTTTTCTGATTGTATTTTTCAGAATATTTTATTTTGGGATTTTTTCTGCTCGCTGGTAAGTGAATGAGGTTACGCTGTTGAATTAGATGTTTATCTGGCTTGACTTGTTGACACTTCAATTTTAAATAATTAGGACAGCTTTGGCATCCGTAAAACATTTTGTCTTTAATGAGGCAACTTAGGCTAACTGCCAGAATATTCATACAATTTTGATCAACGTAGTTATCTTGTTTTAACTTAATTTATTGTAATGATTTGTTGTAATTTGAGTCCAATCAATTCAATTCCTATATTTTTTGCTGACAGGTATAATGGTGACGGTAGAAGGTAAGAGCTTCTCCATCTACTTTATCATTTAGCTTATTCCATGCATGTATAGGCATACATTAATGCAGAATATCTCTTCTTACAGGTCAGGATGTGAACAACAATCCAGGTATTTTCCTTTATTATGTAGAAACATTATCATGCTAAAAATTAGTTCAGAGGCAAATACCTTCAAGGAGAGTTTATTAGAAATATATTAATAATTTTTGTTAGTCTGCCCAAGAAATTATTTTGCCCTGATTTCCTACTTGAAAATAATATTTAAATTGCAGATTGAGAGATAACTGAGATAATTTAGAGTTGTCTTTGGGAGCGGTCCCAGCGCAAAACAGTATTTTGAAGTGAAAGTTGCCCCTTGCGCATAGTTCAAATGGGTTGTCTTAAATGACTGAATTAGTCATGGGTGTGTTTAGGGTGTGGCATGTAATAAACCAATTAGAGTTCACAGTCCCATTCCTTTTAAAAGCCCAGCGCATTGTTTAATGGAATATTATGTATTATAATGGCGTATTTACCTGGGCGTTAGAAAATGTTTTCATGTGAAGAAACTGATGTGCTTGTGCGCGAGGTGAAGGAATTACAGTATATGTAACCAAAATATGAACTTCTGGCAGTGTAGCCTAATATGTATATTATATTATTATTTAAATTTTTATTAAAATAATTTATAATACTATATGATTATATTAATATTTTAAATTAACGTTTTCTTCCACATGAAAATGTTTGTTTATATGCGCTGCTGCTTGCTGCTGATGATGAAAGGAGCAGCGTGTGCGTGCATTGTGCACTGTTCCACTTCAAGCGCCCATAAAATAGCCTTTGAAGAATGCGGGAATGATTCCTGAACAGATTTCTTTCTTTTCACACACGCTCGACAGAGCACAAAGCAACCTACATTTCTGCCGGAAAAAAGAACAATGCTTTCACACAGAAAAGTAATGATAAGTTATATGATGGTTTTGTGCGTGTATTCAGTTGGGTGTTATTAGGGTGACTGCTCTGTTGCTAGACCAATGGGAGACTGACTGAGCTTTATAGATCCTACTAATCACAAATTTTTGTAGGATTTAAAAAACAGGTAAATATCTGTTAATCTCTTACAGATTTGAGCATAAACTGCATGACAGACAGTATACACATTGAAATGAATCAAACAAACCCAGAAGCACAGAACCTGAGGATTGGCGAGTCCAACTGCACTCTGTTGCCAGATGGGAATCTCCTTGTTATTACCATGTCTCTTAACGAGTGCAACTTGGAAGTAGAGGTAAGACAACACACTCAGGCAATCTTGAACAGATTAAAGAACGGCCTAAAAAATATAGACATACCCCAATGGTAGCAAGTGGTTTTGCAACGGGTCTTAGTGGTCAGTCATTTTCGCTTTATTGCTTAATGTAGAGCCGCCTACAGTGTAGATGTACCATTAACTAGCTTCTCGGGCTGTTTGAAAGTTTGAAAGACAAAAGATGATTCCAGTTCTTGATTTAAGCCTGCTCTACACTATCAGGAAAAGCCAGACTACACATTTTGATGACCTCAGAAAACACCACTTAACAGTTATAACATACATGCATGCATTGTGTAACATGACATGCACTCAACGCATAACCAATAAAAATTATATTTTGCCACTATTCTGCCAATACGCGATATGTTCAGACACAATCTAAGTGATCCCTTATGTTAGATAGGCACTGAGCAGTGCAGTACACAACGCCACAAGTAGGAAAAGATATCGGTTGCTGACCTGCCCTCTGCGTGTAACTAACGTAGCATAATCTTGTTAGTCAGAGTGTGCGAAGCTATGTGTATGTTTGTGTGTGACCACGACGGAACTCTACTTTACCTGGTTTGCGGCCAACCCAAGCTAGGCACAACCAGCCCATACATTGGAGTAGAGGCAGTTGAAAACAGTGGTTGCCTAAAACAAAGGTCCGACATCCTAAAGTTGAAAAGGATCCTATAGGCGAACTAAAAGTTAAAATTATCCAGGAGCAGCTCACTATTCCAGCTGAGTATTGAATCTTCCTTACCAGTTCTCACATGTGCTGCTCAAAAGCTGTGTGACCCATAGGAAAGTGAACATCCATCCTAAAGGGTGGAAATTGTGAAATTTGACAGTGTAGTGCCTGAACTACTGTAAGGTACCATTCATATCTATTTAAACCAGCACCAATGAGTTTTGAAAATCGCACCCTCCATAGATTGGAACGGGCGCATCCCATAAGTCAAGTCATTTGTAGTTTCACTTGAACTACAGATCGTTACCCGATTGGACAAACTTGTTTAGTGCCGTTGAAGCCGATAGAGGGCTAGTATGCAGCCAGTATCGCTCACCTTGTTACGAGTTGATGGACCACCGAAACGATTTTGAAAATATTATTTTAAAGATGCACTCAGTAAGTCTGTTTTTTAACCCTGCATTAAACGCCACAAACCTGTAGGGGGAGCTCCGTACAGTTAGCTGTATTGCTGTAGTGTATACTCCCTCAGAAGTTGCAAGTTCCGTATTCACTATACAGGGCTGTACAGCAGTGCGCTCAATCGCCGTTTGCAACACAACAGACCAGTCTAAAAGTAAAAACTATTTCTAAGCAATTTTATGACTTACTTTAAAACTTACTGAGTACCTCTTTAAAGTTTTAAAAAGTCTTTAGTGCCTCTTTAACTAACACACTAACTGAATATTAGCAAGTTGAGACTGAGACCCAATGAAATTTATTACGAAAAAACAGGCCTAATATATGACTGATGTTGCTTAACACACACCTTACAAGTTAATACATCCATTATTAGTTACTCGTTAAGGCATGAAACCATTAGAAACAAAATCCTGTAGACTTATATATGAATACCTCTATTCTAAAGGGTGATCTTTAATTACCATCCAGTAAAACCCTGACTATTCCATATAGTGGAAGTGCACATCAGTTCTTCCATATAGTATTTATTACTTATTCCCCTCAGTAATGTACTATGATTACATAATTATTACTGATAGCACGCAAGTTAGAGTAAAAGTTACTAGTGTGTAATTATGAATGCTTCCGATTAATTTTGTGATATTTTCAGTTGGGTTGAACTGTGGATGACCTACACTTATCCAGTGGTGGATAAGGGTGTCCCACTGTTTTGCAGTTTGTGTAACCTACAGTATCAAAAAATACTTTTTTCCCCCTACAGAGACGTTAGCTATAAGCCTATTAGTGTTGCCAGTAATTTTGCTGTCTATACCTAAGTCTATATTTTTAACCTACCAATACCAATAATTTACCTCTGTTATTTTTCCACCTATGTTCTTTTCTTAGGATGATGGAAACTACATTATCTTTTCTGGTGGTATTGTGTCCTTCAATGATACTAACTCTCTTATCTCAAGAGAGCCTTTGGTGAACATTGGATTTTCTTGCAAGTATCTCAAAGAGTATAATGTGACTACTGAGTTCACTGGACACAGGCCGCCAGTAAACTTCACAAAGAATGGTTTCGGTAGCTTCACTCTTCACTTTGAATTCTTCAAGTCACAAGCATACAGTGAAATAGAGGATCCAGAATCTTACCCCCTCGAGTTCACCCTGGGAGACACAATGTACATGCAGATTGAGTCCTTCTCTCAAGTTCCCAATACTGTGTTGTTTGCCGATTCTTGCACGGCTGCCCCTACTGATTCTCCAGGAGAACAACATATATATCAAATTCTTAAAGATGGGTAAGACTACATTTATCTCTAATTCTCACTGTATTCTCATTCAATTGAAAGTTTGTTACTATTGTTGAAACTGTTGTCTTAGCTTCTCTGGAAGCACAGCAATGGTTTGTCAACTCTGTCCACAGTAGAACAAAAACAGCTTAATGTATTTTGATGCAAACAAAGGTTACAGAACCTGTAAAATCAATGAAATATTATCAGGAATTTTCAATTGTTTATAATTGTATTGTTGTTATACAGGTGTGCGGTAGATCCGACTGTAGAGATCTATGGAAATGGTAATGACAAAGATAAAGTTTGCAATGAAGGCTTTCCATTTTATTGGCCTATATGATCAGGTAATGGTTGAAGCTCATTGTGCAGGTACAGCTTCTGTAAATACCGGGTCTGTTGGTTCTCATGATTGAGCGGTGTTCTCTGTGTGTGCAGGTGTTCATCACCTGTTCCACCATCCTGTGCAAGGCCGACGACCAAAGCAGCACATGCTCTATGGGATGTAAATCAATTGTGGATGACGAGGATTCTAGCGAGAGGGTCAAGAGGGATGCCCCCTCTGAGACCTCACCTAACTTCATCTCCCAGGGACCTGTGCGTCTTAGAACTGTGCGAAGTGTGTCTAATGAAGGTAAAGTAGCCAGAGACCACTTGACCCCTTCAAGGTGGTTGCAATCATGTATCAAAGATTTTTACCTAGATGAAATCCTGTTGATGCACATGTAATTTACACTAAACAGTGTTAATGTAATTTTAAGCACAGTTTAATACAGTCAAATTCCTCTGCGCTAGAAATTGCGTGAAATATTAAAATTGTAAATTAATTGATATCAGTAAGTGGGGTCCTGGCTATCTCTGAAAATTTGCCTTTTCTGTTGTGCAGAGGCGAAACACCTGAACCCAAATGTAGAGATGATGCTTGGAAGCTTCCTAGCTGCTGTTGCCATGGTCTGCGGAGTGTGGTTCTACAGAACCAGGAAACTAGCAGTGACATATGAGAGAATGGTCTAACCAGCTACATTTGCTACAACTAAAGTCCATTACAATAGAGTTGGCAAGTGACCCGGAAGCCTGTAGTTTTTCTTGTTAGCATTGCACGACATCCGGTTCCTAAGGTTTTTCCCCTATGGGAAATCCAATGTTAATTTTGGAGCTCCGTCTCAAATAAGGTGTGAGCAAAAGCACGTGAGTTGACGACCTCCGCATTCGATGGAGGATGTTAAAAAAACATGTTATGGGCAATGGGTTTGCAAATTTGCAGTCTAATGACAAAATAAATAAGTTGTTGCTATCACTAGGCTAAAGCGGAAAGCCCTTTTGACTACACATAGTGGCGCTTGCCCGTGGTCACCATGGTAACCAGAGCTATACAATACTGCGCTCGACAACATGTCATCCCGCAGTTTTTTAAAACAAGCTTTGTGAAAGATTTGCCAATTGTTGACCGTTGTAATCGTTGTAATTTACACTGAATCATTGTAAATAAAGAACATATTGCATTTTAAATAATTTTACCGTCGTTTTTGAAAATGACGTCAAAGGTAAGAGACAACTCCATGTAGTCCTTAATTTTTCGTTGTTAGCAGAGGGATAGCAACATTCATTTATCATCGTTACAATGCGTCTAAAAAACACACACGGACTATGTTGCTACTCATTTTATTGATGAAAAACGAATGCCTAGGTCCTCGTAGGTCAGACACTGCCATATTTGTTGTATATGTTCTTTTGTTATTTGAGCCATTCATTTTCCCATAGGGGTTTTCGCTTAGGAACCGGAAGTTGGAAAATGCTAACCCGCTGCATACAGAATGACGTGGTTCACTTGCCTACTCTATACCTTGCTGTTTCTTAGCAACTTGATGAAAGAGGGCGACGAATAAAATGTCATAATGTTATAAAGTAATGTTATTTACCATGGGAATTTCTTACCTTTAGTTCCTCTCTAAAATTCTAATAATTCTGAGTTCCTGATTGCTGCTTTTGCATGCACCATTATATGTGATGCATCAGCAACTCAAAGTAACACTGTACATGTAGGTGGTATTTTGCAGAAAGACCAGATCAATGCTATTCACTTGCATGATATCTTCAGTGGATACTGTATAAACAACTTTTGATGTTTATACAGTAATTTCGATGTTATAGTCTGGCTTGTCAGGCTAACATCATAGCATTTTCTTGTGTTAAATGCATTATTATGAATTGGGTAGTTGGGTTTTATTAGACATTCAATAAACTCACATTCTCTGACAAGCATTGATGATGAGGATGTTGTTGTTTCTAAATGTTTAAAATTTTTTACCCAGGACAATTTTTTTTTTTTTTTCGATTTTGAATGGTGAAATAAAATAATGAAATCAAATACATTTCTTGCAAGACTTTGTTGACAAAAAAACATGCTCCACCTATTGAAGTGTCCTTATGCTAGATACTGAGACCAAAATTGCTTTCGGTGGCATATTCCATACTCCACCACCATGTGTAAATGCACGTGAATGGATGAATGTGAGGCAAACAGTGTAACACACTCGTGATTGGTGGATGATTCAGATCCTACTGACTACTGTAGACAAATAACATCAGTGTCAACAACTATAGGGAGGGAAAGTGGAACACAGCGATCCTAGCGGTAGCGTTCCTAACCCGAGAGCAATAGTATTTAAAATCCCATAGACAGGTTTTTAAAAAAATCCCACGAAGACATGACAACGAACTTGTACATTGGACATATTTTTCAGCCCATATATTGCAATGATCTACTAACTGTGAAGGTCTTGTGCGAAATTTTGCCTTATTTAAAAAAATCGAAATTGTGCCTAACTTGTCAGAAACGGACTACAACTCCGAGTCGCTCCCTTTACGTCAGAATTCCACAACTTCACCATGCTGTGTTTTCGCCTGCTTGCAACCACTGGTCAGAAACTATGGAAGCCAATTTTTTTTACTTTCCCCAAAGATCCTGTAAAACTACAGATGTGGATTCGTATAATAAAGTGAGTTACATGAACACAGATGTTTGGTTTGGTTTTGCAGTCTAGCCAGTAATGTTAACGCTAGCTTCTGACGTTAGCTAATGTTAGGCTAAGCTGCATGGAGTAAAATAGCAGAGGTTTATCACACGATTTGAATGTTGGTAAGTTATAAGATATTGTAGTGAGGCAGGTTAAGTATATTCCCTTATGATACATGTGTACACCATATGACATTTTAATGCTAATGTTACCTGTTAACTTCCATGCCAGTGTCCCGTACTGTCCATGCGCTTGCTGACTGAACAAAATAGCATGACTTTTTTGTTGACAGTTCAAGAGACTTGAAAGCAGTTTGCGCTTACATCGCTTTCAGTCGAAATGTTGCTGGCTTCCACCTAGGTTAATTATTGCGGGCAGGCCAGTAGCCGCATATATGTAATATTTTACCCTGTTGTTGAGTGAATTCATTGGTGTATCCGCAGGGCACGGTTAAAGTAAGTTGCTAAGATTTTACGGCAACGTCATACACACGACGATCGTCCAGTGTAGTCCTTTATCAGCTTTTTAAAAAACATTAAAAATAATTCAAATCCGTGGAAAAATAAAGAATGACCATCCGAATCGATAGAACTACCCAACATGCATATCATATGAAAGCCACAGTCGTAACTTTTGAACGAAATCCCATTCATTTTGGTATTTTTCATTTTGAGGTTGGAACGCAACCAGCAGGGGGCGATGAGATTACTTTCCCTCCCTATGAAAGCAGTTGCCGCAATCTGTGATATTTATCATTTTATCTCGTGTCCATTTTTGAAACGATGCAGTACCCAATGCTATCAAATTTGCTATCAGTGCTACCAAGCTTGAAGTGTACAGTCAGGGGAAAAAAAACGAGACAGGACAAAGATAAAGTGAAGTAACGAAAGGTGAAGTCCAATGGATTAAGGGATATGTGTTTATTGGTACTCAAATATCTGTAAGTAGTTTTAGTTGTGCAAAGACAGGGTGACCAGGGGTCCTCTTTTGAGATTTAAAAAGATTTCCAGGTAGGGTTTTGTTCTACTGTTTCAAAGATAGGTATATACATTGAATTTCCATTTCTCTGTCGTTATCAATTACACCCTTTTCCTAGGCTTCTGTTCGCTGCTCAGAACAGTGATGAGGGGTGTGGTGAAGTACGGTGTAATAATAAACCTACCATTTGTTGATCGAAAGCCTTCTCTGTAAACATTTAAAGCCTCTATGTGTAGGATTTATCTTCTATTTATCTTCGTCTTTTATTAAAAATATATTTTTTATTTTAAAAATATAATGTAAAACGATGGTAATTACCTCCATGAATAAATTGTAGTGTTCCGGTAAACTTGGTAATTTCCATTTATATAGATATGGCTGGGGACTAAAGAAGAATATCCATTTTGCGCCGCCATTTTCAAAAGTACGGGTTCTTGTAGGGGAGAGCAGTATCGTATATTCAGCTCCGCCTTTCGCGTTTTCCGCTCAGAGACTGAGTAGCAGAAACTGAGATAAGAGCGAGCGAGCGAGCGTTCGGCCTCCGTAGCAAGAAATTAGGATTGTGGGAAGGGGAGGGCTAATACATTTTATTCAAACGTATGCAGTATACCACTTCGCCGATAGATGGGGAATTCTGATATGATCCTACACATAGAGGCTTTAATTAATCAGTCACTTAGTAACGTGAGTGCCTTGTTTACCGTTTTAGTTGTGATCCATGTGAAGCTTGTGAGATGCCATGACATTATTATTTTATATATTTTAAAGGCGCTCTAAGCGATGCTGTTTCACGTCACTTCTTGTTGATGTTCGAATTATTGTCAAACAAAACTGAGGATAGCTCCAGAGAGGGTTCAAGCGTTATAAGTTATAGCTTACTCCTCCCCCTCCCTCCCATGCCTCCCGAAAGACTCATGAACCTTGTCGTTTATTGGCTGGAACGCTGTTATGTTTTGTTTTCGTTTGTTATGCTAGGTTTGCCCACTGTGTTATGTTGCCGTTTGTGGAGCCTGGGCTGTCTACAAAGACCACGTTTTTTTACAGTGTGTTCAGGGGACAGGCAGCTAGCAGATTGTGAGGAGATGTTTGCTGTATGTAACAACACATGTTTTAGTCCTAAAAACGTGTCACATCGCTTAGAGCACCTTTAAAAAGCCTTTTGAGGCAGTGTTTTGTTTCCCTGCATGTTAGTGTTGTTAAGGGCAAATAAAGCTAATTTCATACGTCATCGGTGTATTTGTGCATGCGATAGATCCTCCCTATTGTAGTCAGTGCAGCTCCCACCTTACACAATGATGCCCACTGATGAGAATAATAATAATAGTAATAATAATAATAATAATATTGCTTATTCATCGAGGTCATACTACAACTACTATTACTAAAACTAAGTATAAATAATAATAATAATAATAGTAATAATAATAATAATAATAATAACAATAATAATAAGTGGTTGCCTGATTAAAAGCAGTCAGTGCTTTAACGCCCTGTTGTGGCTATGATGAAGGCCTGCCCCCTGTCCAGGGTAAGCTAAATGAAACAGCAGGCCAGAGGAACTTCAGTCAAGTCACCTTTTGATGTTAACCCTTCATGCCTTAATGCCATACTTGCATACTTGTATGAGTGGATTCGAAAATAATCAAGATTATGCTTCTTCAGTAATATGTAAAACATTAAAATTGTGGGGGTGCAGGGTGTGATAGATTTCCATCTGCATACCGCACACACCTGATGTAATCATGGATTCTCAAAAAAAGGAGGCGTGCAGTGAAACACACTACCTGCACACTACTATTTACAGTAGCTTGCCGAAACCCATCATGTTCTTGTTATTGGTGGTGCACACGTCTCTAATACTAAGTGCCTGAATGCTTTGGTAGTGCATTCCCCACTCGGTTGGGATCACCAATGCCTTCTCTTCTGTTGCATGCTACCATGCTACCAACCAGATTGAAAAAACTTAACACACACCTCCCCATACAGGACCAAACGGAAGATGTTAAACAGGAGCTTTCAAAAGAGGCTTGACACAGATTGGCCTGCGACTTCGCCCCAGTTTTTAATTTTGGCCCACTGTGAATTTGACACCCCTGATCTACATCATCTTCATATACATTTCCCAGTAATCAAAAATCCTGCCAGATTCAAAGAAATTAGGGATTGAAAGGCGTACTATGGCCTAATCAATTTCTCAAAGCACACTATCTGTAGCCTATTTGATTTATTATAGCTGAATGTTCAAAGAACCATGTGAAGTAGAATGTGCCTACTAGGGCTTTTACATGTAGCCTACATGTAGTATTTGTTACGAGGGCTTTTACATGTAGCCTACTTATTTGTTACTTGGGCTTTTAAATGTAGCCCACAAATGTCAAAAAGGGCACTTTTTGTGCATGTCTTGACCCACTTTACAATTATTCCAATGAAAGGCAATTGCATTATTTTTGGGTCAAAGGATGGAGAAACAATGCTGTAATCTGCTGAAATTTAAAAAGAATAGTTTGCTGTACACAGACACATGTGATACAGTAATCAAGTCAGAAAAGTAAATGCAATGTCATGTAATTTGGTTGTATTTATTAAGTAATTCTGTATGTAGTCTGGTGCATATATGACTTAACCCCAAAAAAATTCTAACAAAAGGGTTGTCAGTGGTACTTAAAGTTTACCAAAGTTTGACTTCAGGAAAGGCCTCATTTTCAAGGTGGCCACTGCCTGGCCCTTAAAATTATTATTACCTTAAAATGACCAGGAATAGGGGTTTGACCATATAATATTCTAATTAACATATTTACTTGACAGATGGTTGACAAACAAGCAAATATATCTTTCATTAAGGAAACTTTATTTAGAGTATAATATTTTTTTTTATTGAGGCACATCACAAAAGACAGATAAGATGCATCACAACATTTTTAATCACTGAACAAATCATAATCATTTATCTTGTCTTTTTGTCATTCTTAGCAAAACTATTATCAGAAGAAAATGGCAAAGAGAATCATAAAAGTAACAGTATTTTAGAAATGAAAGAAATAGAAAAAATAGTAAAAAAAACAAATATAAATGTACTACGGTATTTATGTAAATCACTTGATTAAATATGAATCCACTTTCTGTAAGAGTTCCAAAGCCATATTTAGGGCTTCTTTCTCATTTTCAGGCTGGAATGCATCATTAGGAATCTTAGGGGATGGGTGGTAATTGGGGTACTGAGTTGCTTTGCTATCTACACCCAAACCTTTTAGCCGGCTGACAATACCAGGCAAAGTGCTTAGCTCAGGACTGTAGCATGACACTTTTTGAGCAAGACCTGAGATGGAACAGTTGGGAGAGTGTTTTCCACACCTTCTATATTCTGCTGCTATTAAAGCCTTCTCCACAGCTTGATGAATCTTGAACAAACACCACTCAGTTCTTCCAGCCTCTGAGTCATAGTGAGCAGCATCACAGTCACACTGTGCTTGCCTATACCAGCGTTTGGCTTCCTCTTTGTTTGGTCTTGGCATTTCCTGGTAGAATGCCCAAAAATGAGATCTACGAGTGTTGCGGTAGAATTGCTTTCTCCCATGGCGGTGATATGATGCTTCAGAATTCCACTGAGGATAAAAGTCCTCAAAATTCCATGACCTGAAAGGTCCAGTCCCATTTTCTCCTCTGAAATTCCTTGTAGACGATTGATCATGTCCATTTCCCTTAAGTCTGTTTAACAAGTATTTAAAAGCCTCGTTAGCAAGTTGCTCCTGCCCTGGATTTTTGTCTGGGTGCCACCTGAGATACAAGCGTTTGATGGCTTTGTGCTGTTCTTCTTTGGACATGGTCCAGACTTCATTTAGGCACTTATCAATTTCCCTTTTAATCTCTTCAAAAGTACTGGGGAAGTCTTCCTTTGCTGATGGTTCAGGTACATTTGCCAGTTCTATTTCCCCACAAAAACTTTCCTCAGGGGCAAACATTTTTTCTCGTTTAAACTGGTAGAGATCAAGGGAGCTTACTTCAGTAAACTCTTCCTTGGCAATCTGTATTTTGTATTTACAACAATATTGACTTGTTTCACTTGCTGCATCTAATCGCTCGACAACCACTGCATGGTAAAAATGATCACTCTCTAATGTCTTTTTGAAGCCCACATAATCACCAATTTCAAAATTGTTCATGAAGCGCATGTCCAAGGCATCGTACCATTCCTCTGGTATTTGACTTCCAGGCTCTGGCGGATGATAAGCCCCTTGTTTGCCAGCAGTGTTATGGATTGCATATTTTTCCAGTGTCTTTTCAACTTCATCTTGGCTATCGCAAGACAGAAGTTGGCCCAAAGCAAGAAGAAAATCTGAGCAAAGGATATTCTGCAGTAGTGAATTGATTTCTTTGGTTAATCTAATGACAACTTCCTGGATTACCTTAAAGTCCATATTGTCGCTGTGCTTCAAGTAAAAAGAGCAACCTTGACTCTCTTTTTTCACATGCACCTGTGTTTCAGATATGGTTTTGTCCAGTGACTCTTGACCTAAGAAGACCTTTGTCTCCAGGGTTTCACAGCATATAATTTGGAGCTTTCCAAAGATGTTCCTGCATTGTTTAAAAGCATCATCAGGAGAGACAGTGCCTTTACTCTGTTCTCTAATCAAACTTGTCAGACCATGCAAAAATGGGATGGAGTTTAAATGTCTCTCAAACCAGCCACTGAATTCACAATTTTCTCTGTATTCACATAGTTTCATGTTACAACTGACAAGCTTTTCACAGGTCACATGAGACAACATTCTGGGTCGACTGTCTTTAGGCAGCAACAACAACAGCTTTTGATGTTCAAATACGCCTTCACCTAGATAACAATTCTCCAGGTTCATGAGGAGGTTGACTTTGCCATTTAGAGAGTCTACCAGTCTTTTTGTCTGGAAGACTGTGTCATTAAAATAGAGATCATCAGACTTGTGTAGCTTGCCATCAGTTGATGGTAAATACAGACTCACTTCAAAGTTTACTTGTTCCGGGTCGTTCTTCTGGGCTTTTAGCAGTTGGAAAAGGTGCTGCATAGCACGTTTCAATGTCAGCTGCTGATTTGGATTAAGAGTTTGTTTGCTTTTGGAGTCCTTGTAAATGTCCTTGAGGACTGTGCAATACTGCCTTATTGTGGGCCTTTGCTCCACACCTATCATTTTAAAGAACTCAGCGTAGAGGGCATAATGCGGACTTATTTGATACAGATAAGGCCTGAACTCATTGCAGTCCTCAAGACAAAGTACTGCCCGACTTGCTTGAACAAGAACAGCATCGTTCTCAACAAGAACCACTGGTAGGTCTTGAAGTACAGATCCACTAAATGTCTTTGCTTGCTCAGATTGTAAGTATGCATATGACTGGCAAAACACCTTTTTTCTGATCTTTTTCAAATGATCGTTCTGGCATTCTGATTGACAGATATTTTTCAGATTCTGGGCCACTAAATCACAGGGTGGCTGGTCAAAAGCTCCCACTTGAACCAAATTCTTAAGGTAATTTCCATAAAAACTGCTGGTAGGCAGTATTGGCATGGAGGTCCAAATTAGATATTGTTGATCATATTGTTTTTCCATTAAAGACCCTTTGATTGCAACCATATCTCTTTTTCCAGCCAACGGTTGGTGATAATTAGTTAGTTCTTCCTGAATCTGCAAAGGAAAAATGAACTTGATGGTTGCAATATTATTCAGAACATTTGATTTCTTGTTGGTGACATGATATTCCACAGCCTTCTTGAACAATGCTGAAGACTTCTTCCTGAGCTCATCAATTGAGGTCTTGCCATGTGTTTCTGACTCAATTGTGCGTGCAAACTTAATTATCTCAACATCTGAGACAGTATGTTTCATTCCAAGATTCCTAACCAGCCCTCTCACGTCTGACTCACTGTCAAACTGTTTCCAGAAGTCTGATGGTACAAATTTCTCTTGAGGGAGCATGATCTTGTAAAGAGGTTCATCATCATCAAAAAAGTAGGAGGGCAACTGAAGCGAACCGTGGATGTCTCTAATGAACCTGACAGATGCTAGTTTGGCTACGATCTGATCAATGTATGTCTTGTATTTATCATGGTGTTTTAAGTTCAAGAGTAGCTGAACAGATTCAATAACCTGTGTTTCCGTGAATGTGTGCAAAGAGGGTAGCAGAAACCTCACATAGAAGTCCAGATCAGTCAAGATGTCAATGTTCATGTTTTTGGACAGCTGTTCATTGGTCAGGTTGTATTTAAGAAAAACGTGTCCATTAATGTGAATGTTAAACAAATCTGGAAATGTTTCTGTGCATTTTGCATTCAGAATAAAAATGTTGCTCTGCTCTGCAATGCTCTGTCTCTCACCCTTCACAGTTTGGAACAGTGGCAATGACTTGAACATTCTCTGATACTCCTCAGAGTTTTGGGAAGCTTTAATTCCAGTTTGGAAATAATTCTGGAGAATATCTAATTCATTACTGGATAGCATTCTGAATTTTGAGTGTGGAATCTGGAAAAGATTTTCCAAAACAGCATTGCTGTCATCTGACTTTAGGAGTTCTGACTCTAAATGTGTACGCAACACTTCCTTGACAAGTGAAAAAAATGAATTGTCTATTGTCATGAAACCTAACTTGATTAAGATTCTTGAAATATTTTCGTCTGGGTTTCGAATGACACTAGACAGATCTTTCATTTTCTTTAGAAAGGGCTTGTTATTCTGGCTTGGGCGGATGACAGGAACAATGGGGGAGTCAGCAAATGATTTCTTGATTTCACTGAAAATGTTATTTGCTTGCCTGTCTTTAAAGCTCTCCAGCATGATTTGTTCAGCAAAGAAAACCCATAGTTCCTTCACCCAGGCAGGTGGTTTACCTTCATTTTGAAGTTTTTTCAGCACAGGTATCAAGTATTCTGAAGCAACAGGTATTGTCAGCTTCTGAATATAGCCACCTGTTTGAAGTATTTGAAGTACTTCATAGTCAATATCTGCAAAAGCTGCCGTCTGGCCCTTAAATAATTTCCAAAATTTAGAATACTGCCTTGGAGAATCATTGTCAAACTTTCTTAGCATCTGATCTTGAGTAAGGAGGAGGGGAAGTCCATTAATTGAGTCAATGTTACTCTCATCAACACCTCCTATACAGAACTGCAGGAGTGATGAACATTGCCTCCTGTTTTTAATGAGAGTTTGATTAACAGGTAATGGCAAGGTTGCCTGCGTCTTTGAAGTGTCATTAAGAGGTTTTTCCTTTAAGTACTCTCTCACTGTATTAGGACACAGCATCCTCACTTCCACACCTGCAGCTTGGAAACTGTTGTATATCTTTTCAGTCTTCTGAAATGGAGGAACAACTCTCATACCGATGTTTTTTAAAATTTCAAAAAGGCTCGCTGTGTCACCACTAAAGTCACCACTAAAGTGAGGAGAATCCATTGGATTTTGTTTATGAACATTTGACCATTTGACTGCATATTTAGTGAGTGAGATTAGATTCAGCTTCTGATGGGAAGAGTCTAAAACAGGGATCACAGAGAGATTTTTTTCATGTATAGATCTGTATACATGTTTGATCATTGTGTGCCATTCTTGATTTACATGTTCTGAGACAAATGGAAAAAAACTGAGAAATGAGGAATCCAACTCTGATTCTAACATAGATAAACTCAGATGAGCCCCTGTTTTAATGGTCATTTGAATGTGCTTTAACAGATCTGCATAGAGTGGTGAGATGATGTCCATCTTGAGGGACTCGTTCCACTCGATCTTCAGACTCATTGCATCCTCTTTCCATAGGTCCCTTCTGGAAGAGTCAACCTCAAAATTTGCATTGATGTGAACTGGGAGACCAGTAACTACAGGCAAAGGAAGGGAGCAGAATACCCTTCCATTGAACTTCAAGTCACCTTTAATAGGGTCTACTCTTACACAAGCTGCCACAGCTGCCTGTGGAATCTGAGAAACATCAGACTCCTCATTAATCTGAACAGTGTTGGGATTAGGAGAGCCAACGTGTTCTGCAATAGCCCACTGACTTTTTCTTTTGCCTGCTGAATTTGATGAAGAAATTTGCAAATTATAGATGACCTGGCATGGAGCCAGGGAACGCTGAACTTCGTCTTTAAAGTTTGCCTTCTTAATGCTGTCTTCTTCAGGTAAATGTTTTTCAATCAGATACACAGTATGCAATTTATCGGAGTCAGGGCCGATGCGATGGCACTCTATTTTCTTAATATGTTTTAAGAAGAGGATTAAGCCATCTGGGTCTTCAGCAAAAACTTTCATAAATTCGTCTATGTCTTGAGGTCTGACAACTGTTTTGGATATTTCAGACTTAGCTGCCATTTGCTCTGTTCTGAGAGGAAGCCTAAACATGGTTCCAGTCTCAAGTCTAAAATCTGATGGCAGAAATGTCTGATACACATCCATGAATGAATCCTTAAACTGATCTTGCAATGAGTACATGCATCCTGGTTTCTGTTTGGTTGCCATTTCTACATATTTTACATGCGGATCAAATATACAAAGCTTGTCTCCCGTTACAATTGCAGGACAATCTGTGAGATGATAGACAGAATTGAATCCAAGACCATATTTTCCAGTTTTTCCACACTTTCCATGTTTTCCACCTTTCCCAAGCCTTTGTATACCTTGGAAGTCTGCATCAGTAAACATCTTGTTGTTGTACACACAAAGTGCTGGACCTTGAAGAGAATTCCATTTCTTTCCAAATGTTTTCTCAGTACTATGTTTCCTTTCATCCAAAATGAAGTGTATTTCACTGGCCTCTGCATCATCTGCATTCTGAATGAGCTCTTTAATGATGTCTTTCTTGGCAGGATATGCATCTATGATGTTTTTTATCCGAATGGTTAGCTCTTCATGTTGTCCAAATTCTTGTGTGTAAAGTGGAAAGCCATCAACTGAATAATTTTCTAATGTGCAGTGCCTTGTTGTCTGGACGCCAAAATGACATGCAACTTTCCTTGATAATAATTTGTGACACAAATTAACATCTGACACTGGCATCCATGGGCTGTCATTGTAATACAGATCAGTGCTGGGCCTCAGCACTGCCTTGTCATCAGGAACAAGATAGTTCTGTGAAGCAGCATCTTTAGACTTGAGAAGTCCTTTTCCTAGTATGTCCAGACAGATGGTAAGATCAGTGTCAGAAAGAGGACTGGATCCATACTTGTTTCTCATCTCATCCAACACAGCTGCAAACTGTTGAGGGCTAAATTGCTCCTGCACACCAACACATTCCCAAAGTGTACTGAACGTGGAGAAGACACTTGGAAGCACACAGAGATATGGTTTTGCTTCAAACTTCTGACATTTTGCAACAGAATTCACATGCACAAATGTGTCCTCCACAAAGAGAAATGGAAATGATTTAGCAAATTCTGCAATGAAATCTGGATTGGACTGGTTTGAACCTTGATCACTGAGCAACATATTCAAGTATTTATAACTCTCATACGCTATTTTGTGTAAAACAATCTTATCCTGAATATCACATTTAGATGCCTCCTCGAGTTGCCTCATCACTATGTGAAGTGGAGGTGATTTGCACACACCCAATTTGTCAAGGACAGTGTTATCTGTGTGGATTTTAAGATGATTATGGTCAACTGTGAACTGAGTCATATTCACCAAATAATGGCAGGAGAAACTGTACACCTGGCATGGTTTTTTCAATGTAGGAACTGCTTTATTGTTTACCTGTGTATTTAGTGGTGAACATGCTGGGATGAATGGTGTGTTTTTAAGCGCTGACCAGTGATGAGATTTTTGGTCAACTGACAACTCCTGCATCAGTTCAAACAAGCACTGAAGATTCTGTGTTGCTTTCAATTTGTCTGTTTCCCAAACCCTTGAGATCATGCTTGCTCTTTCTGCTGTGTCTTCCAAGGGCAGATGATCATTTAGCATTCCTAAGGCTATAAGCCTATGGATCCTTTTCGAGGAGCAGAAGTCTTTATCATCATTAAACCTTCCTTCTTTTGGGTCATACAGACAGGCCACCTTTCCTGACTGATTCACTAGTGTTCTGATGAACTGCAGTTCGCCGCTCTGTAAAGGAATACAGCGATGTCCTTTTAGTAGTTCATCAACTTCATCATTGTTGAGGTCAATTGCACTAAGAATCATTGCTTTTCTGTCTTGTGGATCTAGAGCATCTAAATGTTTAAACACCACGTCCCTGAAAAACTGTGTCCAAGTGAGTGTTCTGTCTTTGACAATGTCTTTGAAGCCACACTTTATCATGCTATTTCTCACCCATGAAGGCAATGGAATAGCACAGCATCCTTGGCTCTGATGGTTCAGGAAAATCTTGTCTGCAATTTGTCCAACTTCTTTGTGTTCAACTATGGCTGGGTCCAGGAATCTCACTGAACTAAGCGAACACCACTTTTTTCCATCACTGAAAAGCTCAAGATCTTCATTGCAAAAACCATGCACAATAGCAGAGTAGAAGGCATCTACCAGTGGTTGAAATGCTTTGCCAACTTTCTCACTGTCTGGCCAGTATGCGTAATAGGTATAATCTGAGAGGCGTCCTTTTTCTGACATCTGCTTCAAGATGAGTAGGGTAGTAATGTAGGCATTTGTTACAGCATCCTTCAGTAGGGCTGTGTTCCATTCTGCCTTTACCCCAGTCTCCCATATACTTTTACGGTTTGTCATCACAGCAAATGAACCATTGATATTAACAGGCAGACCAGTTTGAATTGATAAAGGCAAGAAACTGAATACCTGGCCACTTAAGCTGCACTTCGTGGCAGTCCATTTCCCTGTCTGAGGGTCTTTTTTCAAAGGCACAGCTATTCCTCCAATTGGCAGAGAGAACATGTTCATCTCTTTATCATCTTGGACCATTTTTAGCGAACAGTGGGTCCCGAAACAAGAATAAAGAAGCCAGTATTGGATTTCTTGTCCTTCAACATTGTTTTGAGTCATTTCACTGATGCTTGCCACAGAACTATCAATTACATCAAGCCACTTACTCTGGTGTTTCCGTAAAGAAATAACAGACTTTTGTTGACTGTTTCCAAGCCTTTCAGGAATTTTGATTGTGTCAAAAACTTTTCTTGTGATCTGAACTAAAGTCTTCATTTGTTCTTTTGTTGGAGGTGAGGTAGCATTCTCTGGCAAAATCTGGAGAGTGAGGTCCTCAACATTTCTTAGAAAAAGCAGATGAGTTTGACATTCATGAGTCAGGTGTTGTTGGAAAGACATAATACGATCTATGTCATAGACTTTGGTGTTGATTTCTGATATTTTGGATTCCTCTGGACTGCGGAAGGGTAATTTCATCAATGTGCCCTTGTAGAATTTTTCAGTGTTTTTCTCAGAGAAATCACAATCAAAAATGCCTTCGTATGATCTGAACTGTCCTGGAAATCTCCGGGAGATACGTTCTTGGAACACATCCAGTCTTATTCCAGGATTTCCTTTGTTTTGAATGTATTTTTTCAGATGTGTTACATTTGGATCGAAAATTAAGAGTTTCTTCCCACTCAATATGGAAGGAATATCTGTCACGTGATATACTGCATTGAATCCAATTCCAAATTTCCCAATTTTCTCCACCTTGCCTTGTTTGGAGGCTGATCCCACTCTGGTGATGTTGTCCCAGTCTTCATCTGAAAAGAGTTCATCATTGAATACCCATAGGCAAGGTCCACTGCACAGGGTCATACCGACATCAATTAGACTTTCAGGGGAAACTCGGTGTTGCCTGAGATCAAGCATGAATTGGCAAGTTCTAGCACCGGCATCTTCAGCATTTTGTAGGAGCTCTTTGAAAATGTCATGATCTTCATCATATTCCCTCAGGATGTTTTTAATTCTCTGAGTAATGGGTTCTGTCTGCCCACATTGTTCTATTCCAATGAACTCTGGGTTTAGAATACGGGTGCTCAGCAACGGAATCTTCAGCCACTCTGCTGTTGCTTTCGATACCTCTTCATGGATGACATAAAAATCTTCATGGTCTTCCTTCAGATCTGTTAATCCCTCTTCACTTATGTCACAGACCAAAGTATTTGAGGCATGCTGCAAAGTAAAATTTTTATTCTCTGCCATAACTGGTACTGGCGTATTGTCTTCAGCAGGTTTATTTTCCTTGCGCATCCAGTTCAGAATATTTATTGACACTTTCAATTCAGAGGGTTCTCCATAGGGTGGATTCCGTCTATCAATTCTTTCTTTGACATCATGAAGTATTTTCTTTATCTCATCCTCTGAAAGAGTTAGCTTTACCCCTGATTCTCTCAGTAAGACCTCAAATGGCAGGTATTCCTCTGGAACCTTCTCAATAAAAGAGCTTAGATCTAATCCATGGGGATAGTCCAAAACCACTTCACAAGGTGATACAAAGTGGTGACTGATCCAGAGCCAAGGTACAGAATCTTTCTTTAACACCTTCTTAAAAAGCCCAGTATGGTCCTGCATCAGTTTGTAAGTGTCATGCAACTTTGTTTTAAACTGGACATCCTTATCAAGGTCAGGTGTCTTTTGTGACATTGAATTTAGTACAGACAGATTTTCAATGACTTTTTCAACTGGTGGTAGGTTCAGTAAACCAAGTTGTTTGCACAGTTTCTCATTCAGTTCAGCAATAAGTGGCATGACATGTCCAACAACAGTATGGTATTTAGAATGTCTGATTTCACATGGCTGATAGAAATATTTGGTATTGGTGTATGGACTCTCACAAGGAAACCATTGCATATTCTGCAGCTGTTTCAACTGGTCAGGAGAGAATTTAGAGATTATATCGTTGTCATTCAGAACTCTGATAAGAACATCTGCTCTCTCCCATGACTTTTGCTCAGAATGTGTGTGAGCCTTTTCAAGCCATCTGACTACCTCCAGCACATTTTCAGGTGATATGTCTTTCTCTTCTGATTTCAGTCCAAGTTGGTGTAAGCTCTGGAGCATCTGTTGATTCAACATGTAATCAGCAGAAGGAAAGACGCTTGGCTCAAACAGTTTTTTGAAGGCATTATTGTTTGGATCGAAAAGACCCGAGGCTTTGTTTCTCTGGCCCTGTTTCAATGTTTCAATGAAAGTCAGATCTTTACATTTGTTATGCAACATTTTATTTTGACAGAAGAATGTGGAACCATGTTGTAATACCCAAGTCATTATTTTCTTCTCATTTTCATGATTAAGAGAATCTGCCTCAATGCATTTGACCAAATAAAGGGCCAGCTGTGCTGTGTCCATAAGCTCAATCTTGAGCATTGACAGTAGTCTGCGATCTGCTTCAGTCACACACTGGACCACAGAATTGGGAATGGGCAAGTAAGATGGAATGGTGGGTGCAGCATTCATACTCACAGCATGTTTAGATTTTGCACATACATAATCGCCAGTCATTAACTGGAATAGCGGTATCTCGGAGACAACGCTTAGCTCTTCATTTGTAAGTGAATCCAACGAAGAGAGGAAGTTTTTGAGTTCTTCTTTTTCAGTGCAAGATGCAGAGTGGATTCCTCTTAATACCTCATTTCTGCTCAAATTCAAGAAGATGTTCAGCAGGCTTTTAGGTGATGGTGGAAGGACAAAGGTTTCTATGTCATGGTGTTTGAGATACGCATCCCATTTTATGACAAATCCCCCAACCTTCTGTACAACACTCTGAATATGCTTAGATAGGCTACTGTGTTTGTTTCGCTGAAACACCAAGGTTGGTTTTTCCTGTAGCTTTGCTAAGAACACAGGCTCCAAACCACTTTCAGGAGATTCCACTGGTAACAGAGGTAGGTTAACAAAGTGCCCTAACTCCACCCAGTGGGAGAGCAAATATTTCCAAAACTCTGTTAACCACCCAAGGGGAGGATGCTCTGGATTACCTCGTTCCCATTCCACAGGGTTAGGTCCATTTTTCCAGTCAAGAGGTAAATGTTCCTTGGTTAATTCAGCAACATTTTGTTTGTCCAGATTGATGATGTTGAATGTTTCTACAATTGGAGAACAGTATATATACACATAAGTTTAGACATAACTTGAACCCCTTAAATTTAAAGGGATAGTTCGGTTTTTAACACATTGAGCCCCTTTCACAGGTTGTCTAAAATGAAATAAAAGTGGTTGACACCAAAATCTTGATAATTGCTCCTGTCTCGGCTATTTGGGAAATATAGAATCGCCTCTGCCTGCCTTTAAAATGGCTAGCAATGGGCATGTGTTGTTTCTATCCTTAAAACACTGGTTTTAAAAAAGTGCTACTCATGGAGTGATTAGTTGCGTTTGTTGATGTTCCAACCCAAGTAAAATACAGTTTCTGTCATGTTTTATTTTCCATTTTGTAAGTCCCATAGGGATCTATTTCCTCCTTCATATTAACAAAGTGCCAAATAAAACATGACGGAAGCTTTATTTCGCTACGATACATGTTTTGGAACATCATTGAGCACCACTAACCACTTGGTGAGTAGCACTTTTTCAAAACCAGTGTTTTAAGGATAGAAACAACACACGCCCATTGCTAGCCATTTTGAAGGCAGGCAGAGGCGATTCTACATATCCCAAATAGCCGAGACAGAAGCAATTGTCAAAATTTCGAAGTCAACTACTTCATTGCATTTTAGACAACCTGTGAAAGGGGCTTAATGTGTTAAAAACCGAACTATCCCTTGAAAGACCCACTCACCGCAAAGTATTTAATTGTGATTTCTAAGACTCTTTCCAAAGCAGAAGAGTCTACGATATTTGCAAAGATTTCTCATGATTTCATGATTCTACTATGTATCTTTAAACGTACTGGTAAATATTTTTGTTATAAGGCTTGTCTACGTTTCTGTTTGTTATACATAATTTACCAACCTTCTGCGGCCAGATTTTTCAGGTGACAAAGGCTGTTGGCATTCAGTTCCTGAGATATAAATACTCCTTTGCAAAATGGCAGCAATTCTCTGTTAAGTTAAAGTAAGCAGAGTAAACTTAATCTTTTTAAAATGTTATAGTTTCTTCACAAAACAATAATGTTTTAACATATCAACATACTGAACTTACCTTGAAAATTCCTGATTGTCAATTAAAACTGTGCCCCCGTCTCTGTATGTGAACTTTGTGAATGTTCCATTGTCAAGTGGTACAAGCTGAAGACCCTCAAGCTCCTGGTATAACCCATCAGTAAGTACATACTCCAGGAGATTGAGTTTTTCATTATGTGAGACATCCTCTAACCCGCTTCTTTGAAGAACATTCCTGACAAAATGTGGAGTAATCCACCGTAGAGTGTTTGGCTCAGGACAGACATATTTCAGATCATTCAACACATGCTCAGGAATGTGAATAAGATTTTCATTCCCTGATTTCAAAACTTTGTCTACAGCCAATGCTATGGCTGGCTCCTCAATGTCACTGGCTGGAAGTACAGCATCTGACAGGGTCACCCAGATTTTCTCATCTTTAGCTAAAGAGAACACAGCTTCATCTTTCAGTAGACGTTCTAGTACATCCTTTGCTATTCCATGCCATTTCTCCCTATGCCTCATTTGAATAATGTTTGGCCACAAGCGGTAAACTGATGCTGCAGGAAGGGTAGAATTTCTGCAAAACTTGATGGAATCGAGAATCATCTTCAAGTATGTGTGGGGAAGAACAGCAGTCATGAGAAGTTCATTCCACTGCGCAGCTTCATCATTCTTCTGGTCCTCATCTTGCCATTTAATATGGCGTCTGTTGTCGGTCAGGCCAAAACACGCATTGATATGAACTGGAAGTCCTGTCTTGTTTGACTCATTGTTTGGAAGTGGAAGGAAGCAACTCAGTCTCCCATCAGAAAGAGCATTTTCAGGATCACAAGGAAAAGCCAAATCAACTTGAGGCCGGTAGCACAGCCTCTCAGCAAGCAAGTCTATCTTTGCCTCATCGCCCTTGTCCAAACAGTGTGATGTCACGAGCCACTGGGTATTTCTCTCCCCAGCATTGGGTGAATAAGCAGAAATATTTTTAAATATTGTTGACCTCTCTGTTGCCTCGTCTGTGTCACCTGAATTTAAATTTGGTGGGACGCTTGACAAAGACACTGTTAGTTTCACAGTTACAGAGCCACTGGGGTCAATATGCTTGAGGGAGACACTGGACACATGTCTCAGGAAAAGAAGACCAATATCTGCATCTGTAATGAAACTGTCAAAAAGCTGTACAACTTTGCTCGCATCATACAAGTTATCAGAAACCTCAGAGGATTCACAGCGCAAAGGAAACCGGAAGAGTGTCCCTTCAAAATTCTTATTAGTTAAGGTTTTCTCCCATGTACTGTCACCGACTTCTTTAACAATGTCTCGAAGTGGTTCAAATTGATCTTTTAGGGTCGAAAGCACATTTCGATCTTCCTCATCATCCAGAGACCATCTGAAACCTCCCTCTCCCTCTCCAAATATTGTTTCCTGTGGGTCCAGCAGTCCAAGGTATTTGGAACTGAATATATATGGCACATCTGTGAAAAAGAAAAAGTTAAAGACATTAAACTAGAGTAGTGAAATATTAACAGTATTCAAAAATATCTGAGTGTGGACTGTTTTTAATATTTGGTATATTATTTTCACCAGTGATATGATAGACTGAATTAAATCCAATCCCAAATCTCCCCACTCTGTTTGGATCATTGCGCTTGACACTTCTGCCTGTTGCCTGAATGCCATGCCAGTCTTCTTCAGTAAAGATAGCATTGTTAAATGCGTAGAGGGCAGGACCTGATCAAGAAAACAGTATTAAGCTATATACCACAAAAAGTACCACTTAAAGTGTGTGTGTGTGTGTGTATGTATGTACGTGTGTATTTATATTATATATATATATATATATATATATACTGAATTGTGTCATAAGGCCAAGACTAGTTACAGTTGGATCCTTGTTAGAACTAGGGCCCTATGATTTCCGTGATGCGGTAAAAGCGGACGGGAATTATGGAATCTAGTCATAAATACGGAATTTACTGATAACCATGGAATCGAACAGAATTCAGGCATTTCCGTGTTCACAAAACAAGGTTTCTGCCCGCTTTTATCACAACTTTCAATTTCAATGAGTCTCCGAGGTTGCCTAGAGACCATATCTTGTTAATCACGTGAGTTTGTTTCCAATCCTCACAAATGCGAGGGATATGTCTAAACATAGCCAGCCTCTGCTGCAAAACCAGCAGCTTCTAAAAAGTTATGAAATACACGATTAACCAAAGATTTTAGAGCGGAGCACTCTAGAATCTTTACGATTGACTGCCAGATTTCAGGCAGAGCTATATCCAAACAATTATTATGTATCTGGCCAACAACTTTTCTGCAAATGCTGTTAAGTTGTATCCTATTAAGTTAATGAAGTTGAGCTGTATAATGAAAAAAGTTGTAATGGACCCCTTCAGAACTATTTTTGGATATCTATTTTTGCGTTAACAGTGGCTATAACATATTTCTGTATGTGTTAAAATGAAACTGTTCATTTGATATGTGTGGTTGTGTTTGTCATTGACTTTTAAAGCTAAATATTGATTGAAATTGTAAATTTATGCTTTTTTTCCCATGAACTCCAAAATTAGACACTTATTAAGGTAACTAAATATGATTATAAAGGAAAACACAGAATTCAGAAACATAAAAATGGAAAATTTAGGAAAAAATAAAACGGATTTCATAGGGCCCTAAAGAACCACAGTGACTGGTACAATTTGGTTTTGGGGTGGAGTGGTGTGGGGGGCTATCATAGGGAGTAAGAGATGAATGTGAATTATGAACTATACCTTGATATTTTCCAAGGTCTTCACTCAACAGACTGCCTGTTTCATATGTTCTCTCATCGTGAATGAACACCACCTCAGAGGCTCCTGCATCATCTGCATTCTGTATCAGTTCCTGTTAATAGGTCAACCAGATAATGTGGTTGCAGATTACGCTGCCATTACCAATTGTGACATTAAGCACAGTCATTCAAACCATACCTTTAATATTTGTCCCCCATCTGGATATCTTCGGAGAATATCTTTCAGATAATCGATAAAAGGTGGAGATGTCGCACCAAATGCGTTTCTAAAAAAAGAAGCAAACAAATAAAAAATGAAAAAGCCCTGAATCAGTCCTCAAACCCAATACTTGCAGCAAGTTGGGAGTAATGATTCCCTTTGAAGATGCTGTCATGGTATTAGCCTGTGGCACCACAGGAACAGATCATTCAGATACATGTAGGTCAGATAGTGAACACTGTATTAATTATGAGTTTACTTACAAATGACAGATGACTTTCGTCGATTTAGCCTAATATCAAATTTTCTTCTGAGCGCCATAGTTTGTGTTGTCTCTGTTGCTTAATGTTAACGATACCAAACCTGCCTGAAAGCTAAACAACAACTTGCGACAGTGTCTGCATACTGCAAAACACATTGAAGGCTAGTTTATTTTTAATTTGGGATAACCATTGTGTTTCATGCATTTGCCAAATGTCTTCATTTTTTGGCCCCGTCTGTATATCAGGCCCGGCTTTTAAATGCACGTATCGGCTATGTCCTATGCCATTAAACTAGGCCCAGTTATTAATTAAATCCAGACATAATTTGGTAATATGGAAATATGGTATCTTAACTATCACAGGTTTGTCAGGTTTCACAGAAGGACCCAAGTGCAGAGTCAGAGCTCAAAAGATTTTATTTTAGGACTGGCAGACATACACATACATACATACACACACACACACACACACACACACACACACGACAAGCAAAAGAGAACACAGCTAACAGATTACACAAACTCTGAACTCTGAGACTGAACCAACACAAGGAGCACTGATAGCACTAGTAACACAATACTGAAACTACTAAAGCACAAAAACAGACCACACAGACTAAACACTGCTACAGCAATGTTTAAGAGGACTAAGGGGCCGTTCACACGGACACGCTTTTTTAAGCTCCAGGCGCTCGATTTCAATTGTTTCCATATGGAACAATGCGTCTTTGAAAAAGTTCCACTGCTGCGATACGTTCTGCTTTTTTTGTCACTTGCGTCTCCTTCTAAAAACGCGAGGCTTCTAAAAATGCCAGGCGCTCAAAGTTGAAAATTGTTGAACTTTTGAGGTCGCGTTTTTATTTACAATGGGCGTTGCGTAGCAACGTTTACGTTCTTAACCGCTTTGCAAACGGCGAGTTTTTGGAATGGTTGCAACACAGTAGGCGCTTTTGGAGGTGAAAAACGCTTTCCGTGTGAACGGCCCCTAAGAAAACAAGGAAGTCAAAAACCAACAACAAGCAAACAGACAACAAGCCAACAGTGACTACAAGCTAACAACACAGAGGCTATACACAGACTACAAGCTAAACACAGAACATGACAAAAGTGCAAAGAGAGCAAGAAGGGACAGGCGGACCAACAAAGAGTGACTGAAAAGAACCTCTGTAAATACCTCCACCAATGAACTAGGGGTGGGAATTGGCAACGGTGTGAGGATTCGATAGTATTGCGATATTTGGGCCAAAATTCAATATTATTGCGATTCTTAACATATTGCGATACAGCAAGTATTCGATTCTGCAATATTTTGCTATTCATGTCCCTCATATTCAAAAGCTCCAAACGGTGGAACACTAGGACTGTAACAATACACCAAATCCACGATTCGGTTCATATCACAATTTCTTATTTTATTTTATTTTTGTGGGGGCGGAGGGGGAGGAGATAAGATGGAAACATTAAACGGAACAAATAACATTAAACTGAACACAAAAGAACAATAGGCCTACAAATATTGACAAATTATTTACGATATACTGGCCTATGTTTCTGACAAATCTTGTATGGCTCTCATACACTGCACGTGTTTGGAGGACGTCTGAATGGGTTGAGAAACTATGCTTAAAATTAGCTAGGTAGTGTATGCTGCTGCTGTTGGGTTGTAAGCTACAGTAAATTGATTTCGGGATGGTGCCGTTGAATGTGCATCCACATGTTTGTTCGTTTTGCCGGTCACTTGCGGAAGCTTCTTAAACACTTACGGCAATTTGAGTGGGTCTTGTCGACTACGTGAGTGCCGTTCTTGTTTTCCAAGGGTAGCTGAAATGTTGCCATACTACTGACTTACATGTATAAGGAGGGTCTATAATCTCTGGGCTTGTTGCTGGTTCCTCACATCAACTTGCTCAACTTTTGTAGACATTGGGGTAGGCTTACAGGTAACATGAAATTATTCTACTAGTTTTGTGGTGAAGGTCCACGTATTTTATAATATAATAATATTTAATAATAATATTTCAAATAATGCTAATAATAATTTACAGATGTGGTAGCATTGGATCTGGATGGGAAGGATAACTCTAGTTGGAAGGGGTGTGGCGTGATTCTGCCTTCTCACACAGAAAGTCATGATGAACAATATTAAATCTTCACAAACATCGCAGAAAACAACTCTGTAATTCGATTTTTATGTCCGAATGTTTAATTAAACACATCTAGTAGACACAATTTTATGTGCCCTCAGCAGGAATCGAACACATGACTCACTAAACAACGCATCACATGTAGGCCACTGCACCATACTGTAGTTTCGACGAAGCAAGCCTTGCGCTGTTCCAACTTAAAGGCTGAATTATACTTCTGCGTCGCAGCGACGCATACAACTTCAACAACGTCGAGCAAGTGAAAAATGAATTGTGGTTTATGGAGCTAAGCGGCTAAAACTCGTTGTTGTCACAGTTGACAACTTAAATTTCTTAATGTACATTGTGGTAGTAGCTACCTGAGTAGAGATTTTCCTCTAGAAATGAAATAAAAAGCCACTCATGTTCTTTCTGCTTTTTGCGACCGATTACGACCACCATGAAGCTGAACCAGGCACCAACTGCCGACTGTCACAGAGGCAGAAAGTAGCGTTTGCCGTAAAGTGGTTCACTTTTGTGTCACGTGACATTCCTAAAAATCCTTTCAAGGTTTTCATAACAACAAATATTAAAAATTGTATTGGTCAACTAATTGTCAAGTCAAGTTATCCTGCATCGCATGCATTAATGCAATTTTAGGAGAAAAAATTATAAAGAGAAATGTAGTATTGGGGGGTGCAGCTCCATTGCCACCCATTCATTCAGCGCTTACTCAGGAGCGCCAGAGAATTTTTAATTGGGGGAGAACGTTCACTTTCAGAATCATTCCGGGTGGTATTGCAATGAGAGGGTGCTCCCGAGCAAGTGCTGAATTAACTAAATGCTAGCATGTTACGCGGAATGCGGCCCATCTTATGAAAAACAGAAAGGACATGAGTGACTTTTTATTTCATGGAAAATCTATACTCAGGTAGCTACTACCACAACGTACACTAAGAAATTAAGTTGTCAACTGTAACAACAACAACTTTTAGCCGCTTAGCTCCATAGACCACAATTCATTTTTCACTTGCTCAACAGCAAAACTAGCGGAATTTCAACAGACAAAATCCGGTACAATGGAGTTAATAGAGAGTGGACCGGCTCTCCGTAAACGGGCTCTGGGAGCGCCCTCTCGTTGCAGTACCACCCGGAAGGATTCTGAGATCGTTTGGAAGGATCATTTTCCCCCTATTAAAAATTCTCTGTAGACCACATGGAACAGGGGAACTAGACAGAAACACAAGTATTGGGAATTTATAATCATTTTACACGTTCGTTACACGTCAGCAAAATGAACAAAAAAAATTTGAGTTATTTTGTTCATTTAATAAAAACATAATTAAAATGTTACCAGTTATATCCACATCTACTGCTTACACACTCACACTACAAACAAGACAAAACTGTAATGCTATAAGAAACAGCAAATATTAATCCATTGTTTAGGTTACTTGCCTGGGTATCCTGCACTGTGCCTCTTATCCGTCGTTCGTTCATAACGTGACAGCCCCATTAGCCAAACCTAGTCTCCACTTGTTCGTTCTTAGTTCATTTGAGCTAAATTAAAATTTTAGGCTGTTACCTCCCAAACACATCTACTGCTTACACAAATATTGATCACACTACAAACACAACAAAACTGCAATGCTATAAGAAACAGCAAGCATTAATTCATTGTTTACCTGGGTCGCTCAGTTTGAGTCATTCGTTTATCATGTGACAGCCCCCATCAGACTTGCTAGCAGCGAACAGCTAACCAACATCGGCCGATCATCTCTCAAGTTGTTCGTTCATCACGTGACAGACACACTTTCCGGCTCAGACTGCGTCTGTTAAAGTAATGGGGCTGTCACATGATGAACGAATGACTCGAAAAAACCAAAGACACAAACAGGTGAATCTAACTCAAATACAGAAACTATAGGAAGTTGCGCAAATGAACATGTGCGACTGAACTAATCGATCCTACTCAGTCGGTGGCGGTAATGCACCTTTCCAGTTGGTTGCTGACCGCTAATACAACAGAAAGAAGACAAACCAAGGGACCATTCAGTATTCAAGGAAGTGCCAGGGCAGGAAAATCGGGGAGGGTCAAGTCATTTTCGTCTGTGTCAAGGGGAGGGTCAATTAAAAAATAATTAACCTAGAAGGGAGGGTCATTGAATTTTTTTATCCATTAAAACAGCTTTTTGAAGTATATAATAATCTTGCTTAGGCCTACGGGCCCGATATTGGCTTGTTACATCTCTGGCTGTATGTACAGTGTTTGAGTGAATTCACTGAAATGGCCAATTGTTAGAACAGATTGAGGGGTCCCTAATCAATCCCACAAGGCGACTTGGTCTTCCAAAGTCACATTAAAGATTAGGTAATTTTGAACGACACACCTGTAAAGCTGGATTTATATTTCTGCGTCGCGTCGTCGCAGACACCTTCGTCGACGTTTTTGATCTATACTTCCATGGTCGATTTATACCTCTGCGTCTGCGTAATTGCTACGCGTGGCAGTTCACTGCCACAACGCTTGGGGGTTATTGAGTTTAGAAAGGGTCCTTTGCGTGTGTGTTTTCCGGTCGTTACGTTGCGAGTATTGGCTTCTAGTGCAAATCAACAGGCTGTAGCTAGCGGCAAGCTACAAGCTGGCCTCATTCACAGTGTCATCTATTGTGTCAGAGGTTTGCAAGCGTTGTGGACAACACTGCAGCCCGAGTTTTTGCCCTGTCCGTCAACTAACCAGTGGGAAACGATAGCCGGAGATTTCTAGAGACTGTGGAACTTCCCAAACTGTGTCGGATGCGTTGATGGGAAGCTTTGTCTGGTTAATAAGCATAGTTATCAGGTCATTACTTTCTATGGTCAACTGTATTTGTCAGGTGAATGGGTAGTTATAAGGCCATTTATGTAAGTTCAAAAATGCCGGCTTGTACACACAACGCACTGGAAAGGCGGAGAACTGGATTTGATGTAAAGCGGACCAATCACAATCCGTCTGCGTACTGTGTCGGCGACACTTTGACGCGTAGTCAGGATTTTTTTCATGTGCACGAAAGGTGTATGCATAGTGTCGGCGAAGGTCTGATTGGTGTCGGCGAAGGTCTGCGACGACGCAACGTAGAAGTATAAATCCAGCTTAAGGAACAAAGGAGCACATGACAAAGAAAGCAGGAACTAAAACAGGATACACACAGGAGTCTGTGACACATAAGCCATTTCTCAATAACTCAATAACCGTGGGCCTACTTTTCTGCACTTGCGTTCTCCTGAACTTGTGATACATCATAAAATGTAAAACACAGCCGAAGTAGCCTACTGTTCCAATTATAAATTCGCATTTACTCAAGAATGCATGAGATTCCCAGATGTTTTCTCAATTCAGCCATTTTATCATGGATGCATCGGATAGTGACTTCTGATATTTAAGGACCATTCCGCCTATAATGCATTTCTGCACCCAAACGGAACTGATCAAAAAATAAAAATGGAGCTAACGCAAGGATAACAATTTATGTCTTTAAAACTGATAACATTAAGGGCATTTTAATGTCTGCATTTTTTTTTCCTTAAGTGATATATTTCTGAAACATGTCAGATAGGTACCGGTAATTAGATCCTATCCCATTTTAGTGATTTTAACACAAGCAGTAGACCTAATGCTTTAAAGTAAATTCTGTAACTTATAGGAAGTCAATGCACAGGACTTTGGAGTAATAAATTTGGTTATTTTTGTACTTGTAAGAACGCCCAGTAGGCCTTATAGGAAGGCCTGTGAAAAGACTATCACGGCATTGTTGCTGATCAAAAGCAACCAACGTGTTGCTCAAGTAGATGGCTTCGTATTTCACCTTATTTATGACTTTTCAGCACAATCGAGGTGGACAGCTCACGTTCACACCTGGAACGATGACCAATGTAGGCTACAGATGACAAAATATCCCCGTCCACACTGACCAACGATTTCTTAGTCTGTCCTCACATTCATGCAATAATGTAAAAAATGGCAGTGTTTCTGATCGTTCAAAAATTGCTCTGAAAGTGATCCCAACATATCAATGGTGGCAATAAAAAGAACCTATTAAGAGCACTGCACGGGCGTTCACACTATGATCATGACGCAACGCAAGTGAAAACGGGAATGTTAGCAAAATCACGGTAAATCTACTCGCTAACTTACATCGCAAACTAATTAAATAAATAATAATATAATAAACTAATAATAAATAACCCACGGTAGCCTAGAAATCTACATTTTGACTTACTATTGCAGACTTGCCCATGTAGGCCTATTAGAGTAAAATGAATAAAGGTGATGGACTACAGTTTATTCAAGTGGATTGAACAATGTAGGCAAATTAATTATTCGATGACCAACTTAAATAAAAGGTGTCTACTTACTTTTTTTTCTTTGCTTTTTTGACAGTAGAACTCATCTTTTCACTCTTTTACTGGATCTGCAGCTGAAATTTTACAGTTTTGTACATGGTTGCAAACTTTTCATAAACTTCCGCCAGATTTAGCCTCGTCACACGTAGGACTACACAGAGGTTATGATCATTAAAAAGAAATTGCTTGATTAAAAAATCGTTTATTTCAAAAGATCTTCGATCAGTCACAGCACAGAAAGAATTTAGGCTACACTTCCTGAACGGTCTATTTGTTAGGTCTACATGGATGCTCCGCCTTGCCAAGATCGGTCTTATTTATAGAGAAAAGTGTGAATCACATGAAACGAAACCTAGGTTCATTCATTGTCAGTCTGGGTTAGGTTTCATTTTCATGAAAGCGAATATCATTCCATTGGAAAATTAACCAGCTCGCACCCCATGAATCCAATTTTACTGGTCCGCAAACCACTAGGCCTACGCTATAACGTTAGTGAAATAAATAAGAATAGGCTAGGCCTTGATTTTCAGTTGAGCGCAGACATTCACGCACACAGCATGAGCTTGATATTTGTTGTTTGTGCCATGTAAAAATGTCACAGGGACGACGGATATAAGCAGGCCGATTATTTACCAAGATGGGAAAGGTACCCTATTGAATACCCTGGAATTAGCCTAAACAGAAGCTCGGCAAGTATTTGCCAAGAACGCCAAGCAGTTCACGTTTGCCTCTAACAACGTAACGTTTGGTTAAATAAGTGATACAAGGCAACAGAGAATGGCGCAGTCTTGAACCTATCTATCAAGCCAAACTGGCTTTGATCACAGAGACCATCAAGCGCATGCACCGTCAATCCTCGAAACTAGCAATTCACGTGTGCGTGCGCGCACACAAGGAAGTGCTTTTGGGCTGTGCGTTTGTGTGTTTAATCGATCCGCAAATGTTAGGATATTTCTATTTATTTGTAGAAAATGTATTCGGTATTACACATAAATCACACTGGCTGTATTATTATTTATGTCTAACGATCGACAACTGCCAGCGTTTGGTCGTTTCGTAATTTTTATGAGTACTTACACTATCCTCATGAATTTGACTATGGAATGGTTTTCTTTGTGAAAATTATATAAATGTCATAACGACACGTTCGTTCCGTTCAAGCTAAGGTGGGTGGAAAGGATAGTGTTTCTCTTACTGTGACAAATCAACGGTAATGGCTTGATTTCCTTCGACAGCAACATAGATTAGCCATACTAATGCGTAAGTTTTTGCCGTTAATTTTCTTTGTAGTCTAGGCCTAGCGACGCCCATTTTCAGTAGGCAACTCAATTTATGAAATTCATGTAGCCTTTCTGAAAAACATTCTGAGGTATGCCAGACTTATTTGGGGCAGTATCTCTGATCATAACCAAGAAGTCTTGGTTGAAAAAAATAATTCAAATATTAATTAGGCGTAAGTCTACTTTCTTTGTAACACCTATGAACTTATTTATTTACGTCCCTGTTAGCCAATGCACTCTAACCAAGTGTTTTCATGAATCCCAGAGCACCTGTAGTAGGCATGCAAAAATGGATTACCTGAGGTTATGAAAAGCAATGGAGATTCTCCCTCCATGATGCGTAACAGCCCAACAGCATCAGTGTCATCTTCTGAGGATACAGGGACAGATGGTCAGACTGTGCCAACCACTAAACTGTATTCCTGTTCAGAGTGTGGACAGTCCTTTGAAATGCTGGTAGAGCTACAGGTGCACAAGTCGCGTCATATTACAAAGTCACCACCTTTGGCTTGTGACCTGTGTGGGAAAGGACTTGCTCTGGGACCTGCCCTCTCTAGACCTAGGAGAACCCATGTTAAATCCAAGACCTACAGGTGTCCTTCCTGTGAGAACGCCTTTGTTCCACCCTCGGAAATGATGGGGCACAAGTGCTCACACACCTGCGAGGTTCCACACAGTTGCACTACCTGTCCCAAAGCTTTCATCTCTTACTCACACCTGGCTCTTCACCTGCACTCTCACTCGGGCGAGCGGAAGTTCAAGTGCAATGTTTGCAACAAGGTGTTTCTACAGTCCTCTCACCTGATGCGTCACAAGGCCATCCACACCGGGGAGAGGCCCTTCAGGTGTCCTGAGTGTGGGAAAAGCTTTGGGCGTGCCTCACACCTGAAAACTCACTTGCGCCTACACACTGGTGAAAAGCCCTTCGAGTGCACTGTGTGCAAAAAGACTTTTACTCAGAAGGCAGGCCTCATCACACACCATCGCCGCCGCCACACTTGGGACCTGCCATCCAGGTGCAATGCAGATGACGAAGCTCTCAACACAACCACCCATCTGCCCTCACACCAGGTCTTGTCAGAGTCAGGGGAAAACAATTCTGATGGCCGCTGTTCTGACAAGAGCTTTAGTTCGACACCAGTATTAAGGCAGCTCGAGAAGAGTCACGAGAGCCGTGAACTGTTTGGCTGCGGTGTGTGCCAGACTCCTTTGTCCCAGTCGTCCTACTTGCAGCTGAGGCTGCATGCAGGAGAGCGCCTTTACCACTGCATGGTGTGCAACAGGATGTTCACCAAGATGAGCACTTTTGAGAGGCACTGCACGAAGCACCTTCGTCAGAATAGATACAGAAAAACTAAGCCTGAAAATGGAAGGGACACCAGACTGAAGGCCCCAATGCCCATGCAAATCTCTTCCCCCAAAATGAACACAGCGAGGAACTGCTCAGAAGTGACCACACGCTCCAAAACCAGAGCCCAGGCCAGGGCAGAAATGAGAACCTGAGAGCTGCTATGCAAAAATCTGAAAGTTAGTACTTATCCTTCTTATTCTTCAGAATGCCGTGAGAAGTTCCATGTGAGAAGTCTTCCAAGGTCAGTTATTTCTGTGTAATCACCAATGCTAAAGTAAAATGGCCACTGTCAGTGACATCAGGTTTTGCTTCAGATTCACACCTGCTATGAAATGGTAACAAATTTAATAAAGAAAATCGTTGTGTGATGTGTTCTGTTTGACAAGTGCCATATAACTGGACCCCGACACCTCCGTCCTGTCAGGAGATATTTTCTAATAATAACTAGAAACAATACAGTACATTGTCTTTTATAAATGACTGTAAGGACTTCTCTAACCAAACACATTTAATTACTTTGGCACTTTGTTGTAGTAGTCTAGGCAGTTTTATGATATCTTTACTGCTGAGTGAATGTATATATTTAGGTATGGTTGACATTGAGCTTTTGATGGTTGTATGATTCGAAATATTTTATGTGTCTTGTTAATCTTTTGCATTAAGGACACAAGTGTTAGAAGCCATTAAGTTTGACAGTCATTAGGCTACACCTTTATAGCCATTTACACACTGTAAATTCTGCCTTTCCTTTGTATAAACCTTTTAAACCTGTATAAATCCCCCTTCACTCTTATCTTAACACAAAAAGAATGTACACCTCCCAAACAATCTGTATTCATGGATGCTCCGCCCTGCCAACTAGGTCGGTGCTATTTAGAGTGAAAAGAAAGTTGGAATCACAGGAAACTGGTTAAGTTTCTTTTTCATGAAAGCAAATGTCATTCTATTGGGACATCCACCTGCCCTCTCATTACTTTTGCAGGCATACATTTAAAGCTTCTTGATTTTTTTTGAGAGGCATAACAAGACTAGGAGAAGGCTATTTGAGCCACACACCAGTGTTTCTCCGTAAGCAATATTCAGTATGGTGGAAAAAATAAGAGTAGGCCTAAGCAAGGCCTTTAGTCAATAGGCTACTCCTTTATAGCTGTTGACACTGCGATTTTTGCCTTTCCTCTGTATAAACCTTTAACAGAACAAAATGTTGGCAGAGCTACATTAAGTTTAGTACATTGTTTTAGTTCCCTACATATCTTGTCATCTTATTGAGTCAGCGCTTGCTCAATCCTTTCTTCATAATGGTTTAATTTTTGTATTTGACCACAAGATGGAGTCCTTACACAATTAAGGTTAAAGCCAGGGAGTCAATAAAACAATAACATTTTGTGGTACTGTAGACAACTTTGTGTTACTTTTACCTAAAGCAGGCTCAGGCACAGAAGCCAAAAAAAGAAGCAGTCAATTCTACATCTTAAAGCTGTTTTTCACTTTGTCACTTAACAGGAACTAAAACGTATTTGTTTTCTATTAAACAAGAACAACTAATACTCTTTAAATGGCCTTTCTGTTAGTCTTACTGTTAATATAGTATTAATAGAATATAGTTTGATTAGTAATACTGTTCTAAACTTCATAAACTTTTTCCTTGATCCAACTGTCAAATAGTAAATATTTTCATTAACAAGAACTTAGTCTCAAAACTAAGTGAGCTATGAGAATTAATCAGCAAAATTAATCTCATACTTCTGTGACTTTTATGGCATACTATTGGCCAAATGGTCTTATCCATTTCCAGTGATTACTCTTAAGATTAGACTAGGAACTCCAAAGACTATAAAGAGTAGGGTATGTATCTGTGTGTGACATTAAAGTGCACAGAAAAATGACTGATCAACAGTTACTGGTTTTACCCACTTTGAAATGGGAAATATGGCTGTCTTCTGACATTACTCTGGGTGTGCTGTTTCTTTACCTTAAGTCCCTAGTGAATACACACACACACTGTCCTCCCCCTTCCCCTAAAACTACATTACCACAGAGTACGCAATGGCTTGTTTAAATGTTGTATATTATCCTTAAACATGTTTTTTTTCCCCACTGTGACAGTGTTTTATGGCATGGAGGCAATGGTGGTGTTATATGCTGTGTATTGTTTTGAGCCACAAATCAACAATCATCAATCATTCGGTAAATTACAAAAATATTTTGGGGCAGTGTTGGACACGGCACAGTGTTGGGCCACAATGTTGGGCCGCTCTCTACGGGCTGGTGCAACAAAGCATTTTATGTCGAGGCTGTGGAAATTGTTGGAAAACGTTCTAATACAAATACTTTCATATTCTGAACAGGACAATATATAACCAGTCTAGATTTCTCTGGCAAATATGATCATGATGATTTTGCTCTGACAATGATCATGACATTCACCTTAGGGCCCCTATGGAACTTCCTGGACATAGGATTTCCGCATCGATTTGTTGGGGTTTCCATGTGGACTTAATATACACAGGTGCATATTTAAGGACCAGTACATGTCCTCCTCAAATTGACACATGGATTTAATTTTTAGTCATGTAGGTAGGTATGACAGATTGAATTAATTAACATGGGTTCAGGAAGCAGGACATTCTGCTAAATTGAAGTTAATTATATACAATTATGTAGTAGTAGTAGTAGTAGACCTTTATTGTTGTTACACAATAATTCATTGTCACTCAGCATCAGTACAAGTACAGACAGAGCGAAATTGTTGGCCATCCTCCTGCCAACATACAGATATATGGGGCTAGACAGAGCAGGAGGACAGGGTTTCAAGAAAAAAAAGATCAGTGAAAACTTGGAATACAGTGGGAGAGAGGGAAAAAAAAAGTAAAAATCTCAGCACATGTAAGCTCATCTATATAACAATCACAAGAGTATTTTTGCAACAGGGTATTGGGATAAGGGAGTTGGAAATACTCCAGCATAGATAGGCAGCCATCCTACCGTCAGCCATGTTAGGCGCCAGCCAGACCCGCCTATCCACTCTGGCGGTGTAAAGCAGTGACAAAGGCATTGTGTGATGGGTAGGTGATGAGTGTATAGAGCCAAAGAATGTACAGGTGCATATGTGTTTTCCGTGTGTGTGTGTGTGTGTGTGTGTGTGTGTGTTAAAGATCATGTCATCATTGGGGGTAGGGAATGAGCAAGAGTGTCACACTGCCCTGTTTTATTAATTATTATTATTAATAATATATAATTGGAATTATATACAATATTTATTTTTGCTTTTGTTTTCTGAGGTATGGGACAAACGTTTGGGTGGGGCCCCAGTAAATCCACCAGTTATCCTCAGGTGAAACAGCGTTTCCCTGGGATATGGTAGGCTCAAAGCCTATACTAGATATGGACAAGCAAAGGTCAGAGTAATTTTATCAGCCATTCCTGCTGTTACTGGAAGATGATCATTTGAATTACAGACTATTAAAAATGGTTATACTAATGAACTGTACTCTTTATTGGATGTATTGTTTTATTTTGTTGCTTTAATGAGTGTATATCCTGTGATTAAATGGAAGGCAGAATATTATGTGAGGAATGCTTTTTTCCTGGCCTCATCAACCTCATCACCCCTCTCATCATCTGTGGCACCACAAGTTATGAGCAGAATGGAAATAAAATAATGATTATGTATAGCAAGTCTTTCAGAATGTAAAGGGGACTTAGATGTGAACTCTTGACTGAACGCTGTATTGTGCTGTACTTGTACAGACATTGTTACTTGTTACTTTTCCTTTCTGTTGCCATTGAACATACACACACTAAAGCAAGTGTCTTGACTATGTACTGAAATACTGAAGTATATCTTGACTGCACTGAAAGTAAACTTTACACCTAATATGTATCATTTTCTCTTGTTTGTGCTGTTCCCTCCTGTTACAATAAAATGTCAAGCACCCTTATTTACCCCTATCCAATCGATACCATGGTGATCATATGGGGGAGAAGTCATCATGTACTCATTTGTTTTTTTGTATAGTGCTCCAATAGCATTTGAAAACCTTTGGCCATGGGACCGTTTATCGGAAAAGCATTTGATCACAAAAAGGGAACAAATAACACACACACACACACAAAAAAAAAATCATTTTTGACATTTACTGAAGAGGTAGTTGTTTACAGAGGTCATGATTCAGACTTCCAAACAGCCAATTTAACAAGTGTCACTGTCATGTAGTCCTAGTCAGTGCTATTGCGATATTGTAAGGAGTTTGATTGTTCTGTCAGCACAATCAAAAAGTGAATATTAATATGACGGACAACAACACAGACAGAAACAGTCCTCAGCTCGTTACAGCATTTAGTGTGCACAAGAAAGTCTTGGCCTTATATACGTAATTAATGAAGTGACTGCCATTAAAATGTCCCACACACACATTTTCACTTAAAAATGACTTCAATTAGCTTTCATTAAATTCCCAAATACAGGTTTTGGTAAGGAGTTGCTTAGATGGAGAGCTGATAAATAAGTCTCTCTACCTCACCAGCATTATTTATCTTCAGTTGCAAACCAAAACGATCCTCAGCTATTCTCTCTTCTTTTTACCTTGTTTACTCTTTCCTGTACACTTTTTAAAACAAAACATAAAACTTTTAATTGTCACTAGAACAACAGTGAAAAGAATGGTCGCGAGCAATGCAACCACATCAAGGCTGTGGTACTGAATCCAGTTCAGGTCGTGTGCAGCTGGCCGCAAGTGCTCTGCTCCTTTGTGTCTCATGACAAATTCAGTCCAGAACACAGCCAGGTCAAGGGGTTCAATTGGACGATCATTGTGCACAGCTGAAAGCTTCTTCATATTTGTCTGGTAACTGGACAATTAAGAAAAGTAGTTGTATTTACACCACCAAACAAGGACATTATAAGTTTCTCCAGTTACCAGTTTGCAATTTAATGCATCCTACCTCTTGTCGTTGATAACTTTGTTGAGGGCTTCCAACAGTTTGGCTGTGGTCACATCAACAATAGCCAGTGACTCAGCAACACCTCGTGCAACCATGCGCTGTACATTGTCACCTTGGTCTCCAAACAGTGGGAGCATCACCATGGGAACTCCATTGCATATGCCCTCATAGATGCCATGGGAACCTCCATGTGTAATGAAAGCTTTAGCTTTAGGGTGTCCTGGAAACAAAGACATATACAGGGAAAATTAGAGGATAGGTTAGAAGATTTGTGTTTTGTGTGATTTAGTTTTTAAGATTTTGCCTTTAATTGGATAGGACAGTGGAGAGAATGACAGGAAATGAGTGGGAGAGAGATTAGGTAGGATCAGGAAATTACTTAGGGTCCGGCTCGAATTCATGTCCCTGGTTTTATGGTACGACACCTTAGCCGACTGAGCCACAGTGCCCCCTTGACCAAAAGTGTGATTTTAAATAATTTATGTAATGCTTTTATCAAGTATTCAACTCAGCAACAAACCTAAAAGATCATTTTGTGGCAACCACTTCATGAGTTTCACATTCTTTGGAGCATTCTCAGGAACAGGTCCAGTGTATCTCCATAAGACCTAGGGACAAATAGAGAAATACAAACAAACAGTATACTTTAGGGAAAGAATACCTTTAAATAGTGTGTTAACATGAGTTTCTGTTATACATAATTTATTTTACTCACAATAGCAAAGATTAAAACCTTTAATTAGTGAGGCCAAAGTTGAGTAACCTTGTAAGATGGGTATTTAAAATCCAAAATGATGGACCTGGACAAATGAGAATATAAACTATCCCTCACCCTCTGAGGAATCTGCCTGAAGGCCTCAAAGAACACTTGGGCCTTGTCCTCTGGCATCTGGGACACCATTGAACCCAGAGTGAAGACCACAAAGCCATGCTCACCCGACCCATTCACAAATTCCTCCACTTCCTAAAATGAAGACACAAAAAAGATACAGATGGAATTACAAATTTCCCCAAAAATTCATATGTAAATAATAACGAACAGGCAAATTTGCAAGTAATAATCTTGAATGTTTCTGCAAAGATTTTCATTCATCTAGACTATAGTAGTCAAGGTATTCAGTTATAGACATATATATTGGATATTGGAGCTTGAAGACGGTTCTAGAATGTAAATCAGAATTTCAGGAGATATATCCCTAAACTGTGGGCGGCAGTCTGTACCCGCGATCATGTGACATGAATCACCTCTTAAAACAACTGGCACTGTCAATGAGTGAGATTAGAGTTGTACTGGTCATTGGTCATGATCCAAGGGTCAAAAGGATGTTGGCTGTTTTGATGTTAGTGACCTACTGATATCTCCTGATATTCTCATCTGCAGTCTGGAACTGATGAAGCTTATCAGGAGAATGTGAAACATCTTTCAATAAAGTCTAGTTGCCTGTAACAAATATCTTGATCTCATATATTTTTAAAATTTTATAGTCACTAATTTGTGATAATTTGACAGTCATCCATTTATCAGAAAAAAACATCAGAAAGCCAAACAACTGGAGATGGATACTGTGCTAAGCCTGCTCCAGAGCATTGCGCAAAGGGACAGATGATGCCTCTAACTTGAGTTCACCACTGACATCAATTCAATTAAATTCAATTTTATTCATATAGCGCATTTTTACAAAAGGCATGTCACAAAGCGCTTAACACAAGAGGCCCAATGAGCAACAGGGGCAAGGAAAAACTCCCTAGCAGCGTTTTTTGTTTTTACTTGTTATGGTAGAGGAAGAAACCTTGGGCAGTTCCGACAGCTCAAGGGGCTAACCCAACTGCCTAGGGCAGGTTTTCAGTCTCTCAGATGGTGAGTAGTCCACTATTATTCCATTAGATACACATTACAAGAAAATTTTGGTAAATAAAGTAAAGTAATATAGGAGTCCCATTAGAATCCCAGGATATAGTCCCATGTCATTAGGCGCAGTCAATCCAGGGGCCAGCTAGAGGCTGTATCAATCATGTCAGGGTCATCTGTGAAGCTGAAGGCAGACCACCCAGGAAGCCAGAGATGCAGGATCAGGCAGTGGAAGGCAGGGGTGACCCTCAGCAGGGAGGCAGTGGCATGGACAGTGGAGTGGGTTGAGGACCATTCATGAGTGCCGCCGGATCACGTTGGAAGAAGGTCCCAGGAGAACCCAGGAGGTGCAGGCGCAGGCAGTGGAAGGCAGTGATGACTCACGACAGGGTGGTAAAGGCATGGAAAATCAGAGAGGGGATGAGTTAGAACAGTCTCCATCAGATTTCAGAGAATGTGAGTTATATTGCATGTGAAACCTGTGGGAGGAATTTTGAATTGTCTTAATGAAATGTTTAGAGAACTGCAAATTAATAGTGTGATTAA